>VMDR010024350.1:0-15081 GCA_007922815.1 Macrotus californicus | reverse complement strand
AAGAAGAGTTTAAAATTGAAATCAGATGGTGTGGTCTCCCCTTTCTACATCCTCACTAAGGCTGAATGTTACAATTTAAAAAAAGGCTTCAGGTTTCACAGGCAAACAGTATATTTATTGCATTAATTTACATATATCTCATTATTCGTGAATTTGAATACTTTTCATATATTTTATGACTTTATCCTTCCTTTGGTGATTTGCTTTCCATTTTCTTTGCATATTTGCACATCAGTGAAACCCATTTTTTAAAGGAATTTTAAAATATTTTATATAGTTTATTGTTAATAATTTGTCACATAGATTACAATTTTGCCTTTAATTATCTTTGAAAGTTTTGTTTACATAGTTTTTTTTCCACACACAGAAGATTTTAACTATTTGTGTCAAACATCCCTATCAATTTTGGACTTTATGATTTCTTCTTTTGCTCTTTTCCTGAGAATGAACTGAAATAAGTGTCCACCGACATATTTCTCTAATTCTTCTTCATGTGTCCCTTCACTGGACGTTGAGATGAGACTCATGGAGCTCCCTGGCAAGCATGTGGCCTAAATGACCATTTCTTTATAGAGGCAGATTTGGCTGGGAGGAGCTGGGGACCAATCTTCCCACAGCCTTCCTCCAACTGCTAATCAGCAAAGATATTTATGTCACTGCAGATCTCCACACCTGTGGTCAGTGATTTCATGCTGCTCATGGCTCATTTCATGCCGAGCAGCAGGAAAGTCCGCTGTGCCGCTTTCCCAGGCTGAACATGAACTCATCCACTCACACACTGCCCCACGCTCTCCCGGACTGCCGGGGTGGGTGGGGCCGCCCAGCCTTTCTCCTTCCTCAGGCTGCTGCGTGCACGACACGGGATCTGCTGAGTGTCAGATTGGTGGGACTGAAAGAACAAAATACCCATGAGAGAATGTGTCTTGGCTTACTTTGCAAAGGGGGTGGCCCTGTACCAATGCTATTCCTGTTGGTACTACTTTCAGGAAAAAAGGAACCTATTAGACCCTTCAGTAAATTGTGGCCTTCAAGTGTGCTGCTGCTTTTCATGTCACACACATTAAAGATCCTGTCCTCTTGCCAACTAGAGAGTGCGGGTTTTGTTAAATTTAGATTTAGAAGGGCAAGATAATGTTGATGGTAAATATGAAGGGAATCTGAACTTAGCAATGTAAATTTTGCTTCTAGATGCACAGGCTCAGATGAAGCAAATGTTGGTTGAGAAGTTACACTTAACAGAAAGTCAATGCGGTATCTCCTAGCACTGGGATTATAGTGAGCTGAGAAATGCAGGTCAGAAGACCTTGCCTGCTGGACTTCAAGACTGTTTTGCCAAAGAAATGATGGAAGCCCCATCTCTGGGGCAGCTGATGCTGGGCTGGCCAGGACCCTGAGAACATGTGTTTTAAAGACCCCATGCTGGCAAGAGGTATAGAGATGACTTCATGGGACTTCTGAGTCTGGAATTTCTTTGCTCTTATTACCGATTTATTTTTTTGGCTGGATTTTTGACACAGCATATTTAATTTTTTTTTTAGATCTAAATAAAAATAACTGTCAACTTCCTGAACTTAAACTTGAGTCCTGTTGCTACTGTGGGACTGACCTCATATTACCCTGCTTTCATCATCAGATGAGGCGGGGGAGGGGGCGGGGGTTGGAGTGAACACAAGGAGCCTCCTTGCTGTGCTCCATGCTTATGTTTCTATTGCACAAAGTGTGGATAGGGGCTGAATAAGTGAGACATTTGAGCACACTTTCTTTCCTTCTATTAAAAAAAAAACCTGCTGCAAATTTACACACTCTGAAAATACTAATATGGAAGAGAATGCCATATTTTCAGAAAATATTTTGTACACAATCCCTCAGGAAATATTAATAGGATATTAATGGCTCATTCTAACAAGGTGCCAGGCGCCATGCTAGGCATGCTGCTCTGTCTCCAGCGTGCAATGAGACAAGACCACATGCCACGGGGGCTCTCTCATGCGCCTGGAGATTTATGTCGGTGTTACAGACTGAATGCTAACAAAGTACTCTTAGACATCCTGTTTTTTATATTTAAGGACAATAACATTTTTCAGGCAATTCTCATAATTCTTGATTCAATTCTCAACTAGGGAAGGTGGAGAAGGAGAAGATAAAATCTGGTAGGAAAGGTAAGATGAGAACTTCTCAGCTACTGAATTTCCCAGTTCATTTCTTGAGAATTTTCAGCTCGTGGACAACTTAAAACACCCAGTTTAGGAAGTTGAAAACAGGTAATATGAAAACAATTACTCTGGAGGCTGAAGTCATTCATAATTTTTCACAGAAAGTTTCCCAGGAAAATAATTTTCGGTTAAGATTTGTGAATATCGTCTCAAGATGAAAAGATTAAAGTAAAAAAAAAAAAATTAAGAGGTTGGCCTTCACATTCATCTGACTGGATAAATCCTCTGCAGACTGAAGGGGTGCCAAAGACCTTATTAAGCAGCGTTAATAGGAATGCAAAGATAATGCAAGTCTGCATCTTTGTAACTTGGTTGAGATATACAGGCCATGAGCAGTGTTTAAATATTATTACAGTGACAAACACATTCAAGAGGGGCTACCCAGGAGCTTATCTATCCCAAACTACTGCCTGCTGCTGACAGGCCGTGCTTTCAACAGCGCAAACAGGCAATTCAGTTCCAATCACAAACAATCCTATCTTCTGCAGAGATCGGGCTGGCAACATAATTAAATGCAATGATTTGCTTCAGAACACAATGATAGAGTTCATCATTTGTTGCACTTTAGTTAAATACAACAAAATGTCAAAATGTGAGATGCAGTATTTTTTATTTTTCCCAGTACAGACTATTTAAGCGGCATTGCTTCTCAAAATAATGGCTTGGTTAGACAGTGTTACTATACAGTGTGCTAGGTGGTTTTATTTCCCCCTTAAAAGCAAATTAGTGGACAAATTTGTCAATTTGATCAAGGTTGGCAGATTTTAGTATCTTTAGAATTTAATTAATTGTAACCGAGAATTTCCATTCAGGCTAAACACATATACACACACACACAAGAAAATAAGATGCAGGAACTGGGACAATTGGAAAAAGGTACTAGGTAAACACAGTATCTGAATAGATTAAAGGTGACAAAACACCTACTTGATATATTCAAATAAGTGGAATGCACTGATGCTTTTGTCTGAATTATCTCTGTAATTTGTAGATGTGCCCATCTCGTTATTTTGCTCAGCCCCTACTCAAGTTCACTTGCACAGGGCACGATGGTGCATCAGCTTCCAGTCATTCCTAACTATTGTGGGTACTTGATTCGGCGAATTTTCACTTTCAAGAACTTTGCCAATAAAAATTTGTAATTCTGAAAAAGTCCACTTCTAATCTATATCTGCTTCTACTTATTTCTAAGAAAAAATAATTAGAAGTGTATAACAGAAATATTTGAAGGAAGAAGGACACTGGTTGAGTATAAAGTTTGCACAACCCAAACGAGATATAAAAGCTCAGCTCTTATTGAATCTCAAAGTCTGTTTCTAAAAATGAAATAAATATGCTGCAGGTGTGTTTCAACACTGTCCATGTAAAGCAAGTTCTTCCTATGACTGTTTTCCAAACAAGTTTAAGAAAATTCCTTTTAAAAGCAAAAGCTATTAACAGAGTGTTAACACCCTGCCACCTACTGGACAACTCGTTAACTACCGCTCAAGAACTTGAACTGTGTATTTCCATAGTGAGGCTTCTAAGAGTCTTCAGTAGTTTCGATGAAGCTCTGGGATATGTGCGGGCAAACTTTTCTAACTTGTTTGACAGCCAACTTTTTCCCGTTTATTATGGAAGGCGCGTCGCTAAAATGATTCATATGCTCAGAACCAGTCTTGTGATGTCCAAACAGTAACAACAAAACCACAGCAAAGACGCCCTTTTCTAGTGGCAGGGGTTTTAGAGTCCCTTTGCGCATGTGCAGTAACTGTTTCATGTGCAGGCACCAGACTAAAAGTGACAGCAAACATGAAAAGGTTGCAGGCACTTCCACCCCCTACTCTTTGGGCAAACAAACAGGAGGACCATCCTGTGAGTGGCATCTGCTGAGTGGAAGGGACAAAAGGTGCCAGCATCTCTACTTTTAGCAAAGGGTACCTGCAGCTTTGGGCTGCAGGAGCCAAATTCTGTAATACTTGACTTTATTTTAAATACACACCAAAAGTAAAAGTAAATCACAAGGATATGGTATGTTAAGCCAACCCAAGTAGAAATTTCATTATTCAGGAAGTCTGACTGACATCAATGTTTGAAGCAGGTAACACAAATTAAGAAAAAGTACTGCCAGTAGCCAGTGAAATGCATAATAGATAATAATAATAATAATAATAATAATAAAATGACATGAAATATTTACTGCAAAATCAGAGATTTCAAAGTGACAAAGGATATGGAGGGCATGCAGACTTCACTTCTACAAAGAAGTAAAGTAAAGCTCAGGAGTTTAAGTAATGGAAACATTTTAATGCACAGAAAAGCTTGTGTCAAACCCCAGCTTTGTCACTAGCCAACTGAGTGGTCTTGGCCATTGTTAATTAGCCTTTCAGAATTTTAATTTCCTCATATGTACAAGGTAAATGTATTATATAATTCAGAAAGTGGTTAAGCAGTTTAAATAAGATAAAATGCTCAGCTCAGTTTCTCAAAGCCTAACAGGTGTTCAATAAATATTATGATCTTACTCAAAGTCACAAAACCTGCTGGCAGAGCTGGAACTGGAAGCCTGGTCCCCTGACTGTTGATGGGTTGCCCTTTCTGAGGCAGCAATGTTTCAGGACTTACATTTAAGTAATTTTAAAACTATGATTCAGCTTCATTGGTACATACATGAATGGGTATATTGACTGGCCATATTTTATTCAGCCCCATCTTTAGAAAGTCACTTTCACGGCCTGAAGTATGGGTGAATCAGGTTTGATGTTAAACTTTTATATCAGACCATAGCTCTGTAATGATCTATCTTTGGCCCATTTCCATCCTCTCTGGAGGACACAGATTAATTTCAAAGTTAATCAGTGATGATTAGCATTATCTTTGTATATGAAGGACAGAATATTAATAGACTGTTATTTGTGAATCTCAAACGACAAGCACTTGAGGGACATCGTAAGAAGAATGCTCAAGTAAAGCTCCCTTCCTCCCTACGGGTCCCCCTCCAGCCCTAAAAAATGGATCGCTGTGTTCCGTCACACTCAGGGAACCACATTCACTGGACTATGTCTGAATCCCTTGCGAAGTTCTTACTCATTAGGTGGGATAAACAGAGAATCTGTTTCTATAGAATGGCAGAAGTATTCACTGTTTTTAGCTGCTGAATGGAAATGGGAACTCTAATAATCTTCTTTTAAATGTGTATTGTTGGTGTTTGAGGGAGAATGTTTTGAAATAAATAGGCTTTCACTCAATTATGGACTGTTTTTACAATGTGCTATTTGCTTGGCAGGTCTCACTCACGTTGGAGAGACCCCACGGACACGAGGCTGACTGCCACCCTGTGGAGAAGGTGTGAGTCACAGGGAAGTAGATTTTGGCTCCACGTATCAGCTTTGAGAGCCTCTCAATAAGGTAAGAACCAGGAAATACAGAGATGGGACTGGGCCCTAGGGACTGGATCCTTTAACAGGTGGAGGGTTGGTCCAGATAACCAGCAAGACCCCTTCCAAACAAAGATCCTATGGTGCTAGGTTTACAAAATGTATGTTGTAGAAAGATGTACTCTAAAAAATGTACTCTATTGTTTTGGAAGTTTTTTTTGTTTTTTGTTCTGGTAGAAAAAACTTTGGACGAAGTGGTAAGGACACCGTGTAACCAGATACCCAGAAAGCTCCGTCAGCAAACTTTGCTCATTACTGGCCATATCACGTCAGGCAAGTTGCTGACACTCTTCTGTGCCTCAATGTCCCCACTTATAAAGTGGAGTAAATGGTAGTGTGTACTTTTTAGGGTTATGTATTTTGTTATTCAATGAATGGGTACATGCTAAGTGCTTTGAGTAGTGCTGGTTCAGAATCATTCTTGCCTCCACTCCCCAAATGCAGGGAACTCCCCCTTTCTACAAAATACACACCACACTTTGCCTATGGAAAGGAAATGTATATGTGACCCCCAGGCAATGAAGGGCGGTAACTATGTGGTACAGATCCCGCCGCTTCCCACTGCCAGAGCCGGGCCACATCTTAATCTTATGCCAGGCATGGGCATGCTCGCTGTGACCTCGGCATGCTTTCCAACACAGAGCCCCAGAGAAATGAGGAGAAACCTGTTTGCCATTTCTGCTGTTCTTCGTTTGTTTCAGGTGTTTGCATTTAAACTTTAATTGTGGAACTTGACAGGATCAAAGGATAAACCTCAGGATGCCACAGCTCCTCCACTTTTAGCTTCGGTGTGGTATGTCCACGGTGACTTTGGTATATTGCCACAAGATTCTTTTCATGAGAAGGTGTGCATTTTTAATGAATGATTATCAAAATCAGTTTATAAAAATGTGCTTTTTTGGTTTGTGAGAGGTACCACTTTTATTAGCTTTATTTGACAATGTATTTATTTCTTGTGATATTCTATTTTTCTTAGAAAATGGCAAGAAAGGTTTTGAACACTTGTTAGAAGAGATCTGTTCCTACATTTTATAGATTAAGAACCATCTTACAAATGTGAACTTTCCTCAAAGAAAGGAAATCTACATTCAAAGAGATCAAAAGAGATACAAGTTAGTATAAGTGATCTAAATTATTAAAGATGATCCTATAAAAACTTCTTTCCCCAAAGGGCTGCTATTTATCAACAACCTTTTCTAATAACAAAAGTGTTTACCTAGGGGAATGAGGGCTGTAAGAGAACCATAAGGACAGAGTCCAGCAATAGTTCAATGGGAAGAACAGAGAGGTTAAGCAAGTAGCCGCTGGCTGTTTCTAGTCTAAGCTAAACGCGGTGTTCCAAAGGGAAGTCTCAGCTGCAGTGATAGGGCAAGTGCAGAATACTAAAGGCAGGGCCAGGGGACAATTCGAATGCCAGGTTGATACTAGAATAGATTATGATAACAAAGCAGTGCATGCCATTTTATATTTCATATACCATCATTACTGTTCGAGTCCTTATTCTGCACCCGGCACTGTGCTCAGAGCCTTACTCATTCAATCTTTATTGACACAGTAACTGAGTGGCAGCAGCTGTGGTGCATGTTGAATGGATGAGAAAACTGAGGCGTAGGGAGGCTGAATAGTTTTCCCAGGCCAAGTTGCCAGTAACGGGCAAGGTCAAGACTTGATCTTAGAATTTGACTCCAGTCTGTAGATAACCACTATATGGAGGGTGCTTGTGTTTATGGGGTAACTGTTAGGTCTCATCTCCCCAGGGTTCAAGGGCTAGTGGCACCTTCTTTGCAGGTAAGTCCCAGCCAATTGACAGAGAATGTTAAACAGAACTATTACTCAGATGTCAATACTCTGCACAGGGCTGCAGAAACTCCTACATGACAGAAGATCAGGAGCTTCATAGAGGGGATTTGGATCCGATCAGGCTCCAGCACCACCTTCTGCGTGCTCCCGAACAGTGCAGGTGCAGTTAACTCAGGGCTGGCAGGTGCTCGTTATCCTCAAACTGGATGTGAAAGTGACAGGCCTGCGTGTTCCTGGGCCATGTGGAGCAGCTGCGTGGGAGCAGGGCTGGTAGCCCCCAATCAAACTGATAATGGTTTAAGCCGCAGAAAGATACTGATGGAGCAGATTATGCAAGCCTTTAGAACAATGCCTCCCTTGAGGCTGGTTTGAAGGGGTAGACATTATCCAAGGGGAGACATTAAGTTCCCAACCTGTTAAATAGTTTATGGATGCAGGTTGATGACTGTATCAAAATGTCTCAACTGAAGCACAGCACTGACCCAATCGTAGGTTTATTAATACAGGTAAAAACGTCAAACTAATATCTAATCTGAAATCATATCTTTAAAAATAGGTCTTAATAAACAAGAATTTGACAGCAAAGAGATAAGACTAGAGGCCAATTAGTGGACAGATGAGGTTTATCACATTTCTGAGTGAACAAGTATTTCTACTCCATTTTTAATCTTATTAAAACATCCCATATTCACCAAGG
This sequence comes from Macrotus californicus, assembly GCA_007922815.1. Lineage (NCBI taxonomy): Eukaryota > Metazoa > Chordata > Mammalia > Chiroptera > Phyllostomidae > Macrotus > Macrotus californicus. Next base: position 6,955 of record VMDR010024350.1, on the reverse strand, counting down.
TCCCTTTCACCAACAATAAAAAGACTAAAATTAATCCATGATACAGAGGTGAGTAACTCAGATGGTCAGATGGGTGGAGCAGATATTTCGTACTGCCTGGCTTAACTTAACCAAATACCACATCCTGCAGATAGTTCAAAAATGAGCATGGGTATACAGTCCCTTCAGCATCCATTAAGATTATCCTTAAGTCACCAAGATACTCGGGGATACTTGAATTTGTTTTTCCAGGGCAAGTCCTTCCTTTAAAACAGCAGAGTGGGAATGGAGGGTGAGACTGGGAATGGAATTTGGATGACTCTTATTATCAGTGGCCTGGAAAAGTGTGAAAGCAAAGCTTGCCACTCAAGGCTCTTGGTATCCTTGAGTCACATATAAATGGGAAGCACTTTTCTTGCATTTAGAAATCCTACTCAAGAAGAAACGGTTTATGCTGGTTTATTTGGAGTGGTTTTTTAAAAGATTTTATTTATTTATTTATTTTTAGAGAGAGGGGACGTGAAGGAGAAAGAGAGGGAGAGAAACATCAATGTGTGGTTGCCTCTCGTGTGTCCCCAACTGGGGACCTGGCCCGCAACCCAGGCTTGTGCCCGGACTGGGAATTGAACCCTTTGGTTCTCAGGCCAGCAGTCAATCCACTGAGCCACACCAGCCAGGGAGTGTTTTTGATAGGTTTCTTACTTTTTGATGAAAATTAAAAAAAAAATTTCCATTACATTTTTTTCTTATTGCCTTTAACAAAATACACATTTTTATTATAAAAGCTATACAGATTTATAAGATCTATAAAATCTAAGAACTTTGACCTTGTTTTGTAACTTGTATGTTAACATTTCCCCTCAAACCCACCTTCCCTCTTCAATGTAACTGCTTTGGAGCAGAAACCATCACCAACTCGAGGTTTACCACTCGATCTTTTTCTGTGCACATAGATGTGCAAAGGACACAATAACTTTATAAAACAGGACCTATTTCTAGATATATTCCCCTGAAACTTTCTTTTCCTTATTGTGATGAACATTTTTCCCTACCAGTACCTGTACTTCATTCTTTTCTGTATATTACTGCACAGTAATGGGTATGCCATAGTACAGTTAAATATTCCCCTAGAGATTTGTGTTTAGGGAGTATCCACCTTTCAAGTATTATAAATAACATTGGATGTACAAAAAGACCCTCATTTTTACAGAGTAGATAATAAATACAAATGTTGGGCCAAAGTATATGAGCATTTGTAATTTTGACAACTAATAATAAATGTATTTGTACTTTTTAAAAGAACATTATTTAGTCTATTTGTTTTAGGAAGAAACAATAGCCACATCTTGGAATTTTCCCCTTTAGTAAGTTAGAAGAATGTTATTTGGAATAAAGAGAGCATCATCCTGGCTGGTGTGGCTCCGTTGGGTGGAGCATCGTCCCACACACCAAAAAGTTGAGGGTTCGATTCTCAGTCAGGGCACATGCCTAGGTTGTGGGTTTGATCCCTGGTCGGGGCTTGTATAGGAGGCAATCAATAAATGTTTCTCTCTCACATCGAAGATTCTCTCTCTCCCTCTCATTTCCTCTCTCTCAAATCAACAAATGTATTTTTTTAAGAGAGAATGTCAGTTTTGGGGTAGGTTCTTTGTTTTGTAACTCTCAGACTCAGTAGAGATGTTGAGTGGGGAGGGCAGATTTTATGTTTTGTTCTTCTTGATAATCTTTAAAATAAAGGTCATTCTTTTTGTTATATTAATCAACATTTAATGATAATATAGACAAATAGGGGAGAAAAACAACCTGTTCTTTTTATTTATCCATCCATTTTTGATATGAAGTTAAAAATATCAGAAAGAAAGTATTGGAGATATTGAAAGGAAAGAAGTACTAGAAACATGGACAGTATCAGAAATGTGTCACTCAAAATACAGTTGAACTATTGTTGGTGCTTTGCTGACATTCTGATCAGGCAGCGAAATGCTAGGGCTGATGGTGCCAGACTAGACAGTGGTAGTGGGCACGCAGCAGTCGAAAGAAAAACCCTTGAACTATAGAAGGGACGGGAAAGACAGTGTGTTCAAAGGGGTACCTGGGAAGTATTTTTGAGCTTGATAGCTTGACCAAAAGCATGAGTATCATCTGGGAACTTAGTAAAAATGCAAATTTTGGGGCTCCACCATGGACTGAATCAGAAACTCCGCGGTGGGACCAACAACCTGTGCTTAACAAGCTTTCCAGGTGATCGTGTGGGTTTGAGAACTGCTTCAGTGCAGTTGGGAGAGGAGATGAATTAGGTGTCAAGGCCTTTGCCCTTCTGTGGCTTAGCAAAACCGTGTGTTGGTTTTATAAGTCCAGCTGATTATTTCACCTGAAATAAACCCAAAGCTGAATGCTGTGACTCTCTCCCCTCCTCACTTTCAGGAGCGGTGGTGAGTTGCTGGCAGACACTTAGGTGTTCAACAAAAACTATTTCGAAGATTTCTACTCACTACTTTTAATGGAGCAAAGTTAATCTTTGAAGAAGTATGTTGGTCTTTGGCTATAGATATTTTAAGCCATTTTCATCAGTTGGTGCAGCAAGTGAGATTCTCAAACATTGTATCTCACTCTCTCATACTCTCACTGCTGTCCCTGCCTAACTCTTAACTTGTGTAACTTAACTTTGCCATTTCTAACTTCCCCTGGGAGATCCAGCCTTGTTATCTTCCACGTCTGGTGGCCGACACACCATGTGACGAGCTCTGGCACCCTAAATCACAGGAAGATATGAAACTTAACTGTTAAATTCTTGAAGTTCAAGATATTCACTCTCATAACCAGAGTATAATGAGTATGCGCTTGACTCCGAATACATTAGAAGCAGCTGTTTAAGCTCCAGGTCTCCGATGAACCTGAGAAATGGAACTCTAATTTAAAGTGTGCTATATTAAGAGAAAACCCCTCTGAAAGAAAAAAATCTGGCTTTCCTTCCTCATTTAATCACTGTAAGAACTACTTCTTCTTTCTCTTTAAAAGTACAGAAACTTTGTGTTCTTTAGGATTATGATGCAAATAAAGTTTTGGCTAAGGAATCAGTGAGATACCCACTTTTTCTAATCTTCCACTTAGAATAAAAAGCCATCTTTCATCCTAGGGAGATAAAGTCACTTTTCAGAAAATTTAAATAAAAAACAAAGAACACACTATTAGTGTCTTTAAGTTAGTAAATATAACTACTAGCATGTACTAGTCACTCAACAAGATCTCTTTTATAGATATAAAAATTATGGGTCCACTTTCAAATGTTACCTTCCTATTAAACTGATGAGCTTCAGCTGCCTCCTTCAGGCACTGGAGAATGTTTTCGCTTCATCTGGTGATCTTTACAATTTGCATTCCTACTTGCATTTGTTCTCATTTTTTTAAATTGGATTTATAGATACACTAAATCATTAAAAATCTCAGTGCTGTGCCCATGTGGACAGCATCATCTAAAACACACATCTACAGAATGATGGAGGCACATTTAAATCAATGGGATTTCTCACATTTTTACCATTACTGCAATTTAGGGTACGTGAGAGTGCAAAGGAGTTTGAGATTCATGTAGAACTGTGGGTAACACCTGGGGATGTGGGCAGACTTAGGTGCGAGCTCCAACTCCCACACTTAACTAGATGAGCTGCTTTAGCTCATGTTTTCATCTGGGTTACAGTTTCATCATCTGTAAAACGAGGATTATAATCATTACGATCACAATAGCAGTGATTGACTGCATATGCCTTGTACCATGCTCGCACTTCTCTTGCTTTATTTAAAACAGACTCATCGATGCAGAGAACAGATCGATGGCTGCCAGAGGGAGGGCGGTTGGGGGCCTGTGTGAAAAAAGCTGAAGGCCTCGAGAAGTGCCGATTGACAGTTACAGAGTAGTCATGGGGTTGTAAAGTACAGCCTAGGGAATAGAGTCAATAACAGTGTAGTAACTCTGTATGGTGCCAGGTGGGTGCTGGAACTATTGGGGGAGCCCTTTGTAGGGTGTGCGACTGACCACCGTGCTGTACCTATGAAACTAGTACAAAATAGTATTAAATGTAAACTGTAATTGAAAAATAAAATTTAAAAAAATCTTTCAAGATAAAATAATTCCCTCCTTTGAAACTGAGGCTGAGTGTGGCCAACCGATGTCAACCAGTAGTTTGTCCTGTTGCGCATGTGCAAGACAACGCCCTTCCTGCGACCGCCGGCTGCTGGGGGCGTGCAGGTTGGAGGAGAGCCTGAATGTGGAAGAGCTTCCCAGATTGCGTGCACATACTCTACAAAGCTTAGGTGTTTGTATACGGAGAGTGCTGCTTATAAAAATGTATTTATACATTGATACAGTTTTCTTTCAAGTGTAATCTGCTCTCTAAAAAATTCTTTATGAAGTGGTACTTGCCGGCATAAGGGTTAGTCCTGGGCAACTTTGTAAGAGTCTGCTTCCTATACCACCCCTCATTCCCTAAAAGCATTCTTTTCTTTTTCAAAAGAGCCCAGATTCCTTAAACTTTATGAATAAATACAATTCTTCTTTCATTGTCCCCAGTGTGAGGTAGGGAGCATAAGGTTGACAAATTTTTAATTTTTAAATATTTAAGAACACAAAGTGCAATTTTTTAAATTGAGCACACTTAATATCAGGAGGAACTCTGGATGCTGTCTTTGATCTTGGCTGCCAGGCAGTACAAGTCCATTTAAACGGGGCTCCCTCATTCCGTATGTGTGTTTCAGATGGTGCGGACTGTGGACCAGCAGGGGTCACCAGACCAAATCCGAGAAGTACTATGGGAAAGCTCACGTGGTACCCTGAAAAATCAGAGACTGCCAGCGCACGGACCTGGGTGGGAACACTGTGCTCTGCTCCAGTGGCACAGGACAGCTATTCACGCCACGGGCTCTGTAGTTAGGCCGTTTACGTTTAAATTCTGCCTCTGCTGCTTGTTACATCATCTTCCTTTGAGTCTCTAAGCCTCACCATTCCTTGGAGCTAAAATGGGTTTACTAATGATGTCTGCGTTTAGTATGAGAATTAAATGCAATAATAATTCATCCCAAAACCAACGTAAGTCTTCAAAAATGTCAGTTTTTAAATGAACACAACATATTAACTATAATTATTTTATTTCTATTTCTTCTTCTTATTACTGATTTATTTAGCTTCTTTGATTTTCAGTTTTCCCATCTGTAAAATGAAGATCAAAACACCTGGCTTGCAGGTTATTGTGGAGCATAAATTAAACAATGCACATTTGTACCTAATTTGACATATATAAGAAGCCCAATTAATAACAGTCGTTAATAGTTTTTGTGACATTTCCTGTCCCCACTCCCCTAGTGCATTCACACTTGTCAGCCTGACTTTGGCTCCCCCAAACCAGAAAAGGAAGAATATAATCTCATTTGTCACCCTACTCAGAACTCCATTGCAGGCTCCAGCCAATCCCTCTTTTATGTGCCTGAAAACTTACCTGTCCCGTGTATTGGTCCCTTAAAGTTCTGTGCATCTGAAAGCAATTCCATCAACAAACTCCCTTTGAGAAAGTTTTGAATGTTATTTAATCAGGCACACTGAGAAATCTTAAAAGCAAAACACATGCATGCTTAGCGCTTAAAAACGGACCCATATCTATTTTGGAGCTTTGCTTAAAAGTATTGTGAAGAAGAAAAAAAAGAAGTCTTTGCAACAAAATAATTTGAACTTGGACGCAATGAGTAATGGTAAGACCAGATAACCTTGCTTTCTCTCCTGCCTACGTCTCTATTTTCAGTTGTCCATCAGCCTGGACAACTCAGTGAGTCACCCAAGGTACCAGTTGTCTCTATATTTTCTGCCCCCTGGTCATCATGGTGGCTATGTCTGGATCCCAACTCCTTTTTTCTTTTTAAATTAACGTGGAGTAAAATCTGGCTAGCTGGAAAATTCTGAACAGTAGTGATGGAGTCTGGAGGACAAATAAATTCGGCTTGTATTGCTATAATCTTGGCTCCTTGATGGAGAATGTTCTATTTTTCCCTAATATTCATCTCTAAATCCAAATATGAAATTGTCTGATGCATTATGGGGTGAAACTGGAATAGTTTTTTTCTCCCAGTCCTCCCAAAACATGTTGAGGGGGAAAGGGAAAGTATTGATGATGTGGAAAGGTCCTATCTCCTTCATTTCTTCACCTATACGATGAAGGAGTAGGGTCAGGACCCCTAAGATCTGCTCTGATCACCTCATCTATAACAGCATGTGTATTAAGTGGTGGGAAAAGGTACATGGTTGTTTTAGAAGATTTACAAGTGACTGAGAGGAGAGGGAACATGATAGGGAGATGTTCCATTCTTTTACAAATTCCTCAAATATACAAACAGATAGTGGACTAACATAAACTAACATCAGGACTTCAGAATCTGAATGAAAGCTGGGAGTGGACACGCACATGTAAAACTCATAGTGAGAAACAATGTTTATTGACAAAACCCGGTGTGTTAAAACTAGGGGTTTTATCCTGAGTCATCCAGGTGGGGTTCTGTGGGTATAATCAATATGAAGAAGAGCTCAAATGTGTTTTCCTTGTGACTCTAAGAGGTGGTACATCTCAAATAACAAAAGGGGGCTTAGAAAAATCCCTGACTGTTAAATCAATAGAGACGTATCAAAGGAAGTAGGCTCTGTATCATCTTTCAAGGTTCAGCACGCTATCACCAGAGCCAGTCTGCTCTCGGTCGTGGTCTTCCTGTTTGTAAACCAATTGTCCTTCGGGTGTCTGGTGGGGAAAAACTTGGGCAGGGTCTAAATGAACTCTATGCTGCAAGGATTATAAAACTTTAGGGTTCTTCTAAATTGACTTGCCTAATTCACCTATTTCACGGCTACCTAAGCTGAGTAGAACGACGCCTGCTCCCTTTCCATTAACGACACTGATTAAGCTTCAGAAGCATTCAAGATGAGCTTCTGCATTAAGAGCAA
>VMDR010024349.1:0-15104 GCA_007922815.1 Macrotus californicus | reverse complement strand
CTCATTCTCCCCTCTCCCTCCGCACTGATAACCTTCCATGTCATCTCCATTCATGTGATTCTGTTCATGTTCTAGTTGTTGGCTTGGTTTTTCTCTTTGCTTTTTAGGTTCAGTTGTTGATAGTTGTGAGTTTGTTGTCACTTTACTGTTCATAGTTTTTGATATTCTTCTATTTCTTAGACAAGTCTCTCTAACATTTTCTATAATAAGGGCTGGGTGGTGATGAACTTTAACTTGACCTTATCTGTGAAGCACTTTATCTGTCCTTCCATCTAAATGATAGCTTTGCTGGACAGAGTAATCTTGGATGTAGGTCCTTGCCTTTTATGACTTGGAATACTTCTTTCTGGCCCCTTCTCACCTGTAAGGTTTCTTTTGAGAAATCAGCTGATAGCTTTATGGGCACTCCTTTGTAGGTAACTGTCTCCTTTTCTCTTGCTGCTTTTAAGATTCTCTCCTTCTCTTTAATCTTGGGTAATGCAATTATGATGTGCCTTGGTGTGTGCTTCCTTAGGTCCAACTTCTTTGGGACTCTCTGAGCTTCCTGGACTTCCTGGAAGTCTATTTTCTTTGCCAGATTGGGGAAGTTCTCCTTCATTATTTGTTCCAGTAAGTTTTCAATTTCTTGCTCTTCCTCTTTTCCTTCTGGCACCACTATGATTCAAGTGTTGGGACATTTAAAGTTGTCTCAGAGGTTCCTAAGCCTCTCCTCATTTTTTTGAACTCTTGTTTCTTAATTCTGTTCTGGTTGAATGTTTATTTCTTCCTGCAGGTCCAAACCATTGATTTGAGTCCCAGTTTCCTTCCCTTCACTGTTGGTTCCCTGTACACTTTCCTTTATTTCACTTTGCATAGCCTTCACATCTTCTTGTACTTTATGACCGTACTCAACCATTACTGTGAGCATCCTGATTACCAGTGTTTCAAACTGTGCATCTGATAGGCTGGCTATCTCTTTGTTGCTTAGTTATTTTTCTGGAGTTTTGATCTGTTCTTTCATGTGGGCCATATTTTTTTGTTTCGTAGCACTTGTTATGTAGGAAGAGGAGGAGCCTTAGGTATTCTCCAGGGAGAGGCAATCCTCTTCACTGCATTGTGATGCTGTGTTTGGGGGAGGGGTCAGAGAAATAACAATGTCACTTGCCCAGCTCTCAGTCAGCTTTCAGTCACTTCCTTTGCTTCTCACAAGCAGATTGTGCCCTTTCAGGTGCTGATTCCCAGGTGGGTGGGTTTGCATACATTCTAGGACCCCATGGACCTCTCCAGTGGACTGTCTTGTGAGACTGGGAGTTTCTCCTGCTGCTGCAACCCCCACAGATTTTGTCTTGAGATTTTGAGCCCATAGTTTTCTTCGCTGAAACGCTGGGTGTCATGGTCTGTCTCGATCTCCAGTTGTTCCTTTGGCTTATCAGTATGGGAATGTGGGGCTGCCCCATCAGCCAGCCCCTGCCTCACCTGTGCAGTCCACCACCTTGCTCAGCATAACCTCTGTCTGGCTGCCCGTCTCCTGTCCTCCTACCAAGCTGCATGAATGTTTCTTTAACTCCTTGGTTGTTGGACTTCCGTGTAGTTTGATTTTCTGGCAGTTCTGGTTGTTTTTTGTTTTTAAATTGGTTGTTATCCTTCTTTTGGTTGTGTGAGGAAGTGAAGCATTTCTACCTATGCCTCCATCTTGGCAGGAACCTACTTCAACTCGGTCACCTTGACTTTTGGCTGCTTCATTGGCTTTAATGCCCACTGAGCCTCTTCATGTGTACACTGTGGTTTCAGTGCATCCGTGTGGGTGGAGGGTAGGTGTGGGGGGATAGGTGTGTACAGGGGTCTTCCTCCTGCCAAGGCTGCTCTTTCAGTTGTTTGTTCAGGGCTGTGGTTCAGGAATTTTTTTTTCCTTTTTCTATTGTGCCTTTGGAATTCAGCCTCAGAAATGCTGGCATTTAAAATAAAGTTTTTGACCACAATGGTGCACACTGGAGTAACTGGAGTAAATTCAAATGTGAAGCATTGTGGATTCCACACACTCTGCTTTCTAGGGCTGACAGAGGAAGAGGAAAGTGGGAAAGGGAGTGAGCTGTTTAAACTGCATTTCATCTCTGGACCCTTCCCGTAGCACCGCTCTTAACCACACGTCCTTATCAGACACCCTGTCTGTGAACTTTTGCCAAGTGGTCAATATTTTAAATATTGTTTATTTTTGGCTAGTGCGAAATATGTTACACTTTCTTCTAGGGAGAAAATTCCCCACTTTTCAGATACCTTCTTGATGTCCAGGAGGTCATCCCAGTGCAATAAATACAGGCTGGCTCCTTAAAAGCCCCATCCATCCCCAGGGAGGTAGTGCAGCTTCTCAAAAGGCTCAGGCTGGGAGACCCCTCCTTTTCTTAATCCCAACTAGTAACAAGTTTTTTCAGTCTTTTCTTATCAGAAGTTCCTCCTACTATGTGGCAACCAGATCAATGGTGATAAAAGTTGTAGGTGGAAACTAGGGTCTTCCATGTGATCACAAGGAGGGCATTCCAAGGACCCATACATATTGTGGGGTGGCAAGATGGTTTATTCATGTGGAGATAGAAGCTGTCCCCTGGGTTTCCAATGTCCCATCCCCTTTTATCCCACCATGGAAAATCAGGGCCAGAAGTAGAGTCAATGTCCAGAGATTCTGTATCAAAATACAGTCCAGTCAAGCATCTGGCTAGCTTAGCATGTGTTTTCCAGCTGCCGTCCATTGCTTTGTTGTTATATTCAGCCTCACTTATGGAACCTGTGTGTGGAGTCCCCGTGGCCATGGTCCATGTGGCAGTTAGGGCCACATGGCTATGGAGAGAGGGCTTGTGAATGCATGGGGAAAGTGCAGCTCACCTGGGTAAGAAAGAGAGCTTCTTTGTTCCTGTGGGCTTATATCCAGGAACTTGGGTTTGAGATGGACCAGGTGCTTTCTCAGAATGACCAATCAACTTCCCAAGTTTCCATGTCCTTTGGATAGGTTTACACCCCCTAGTTAGAATGACAGGCCACTATGGTCCAGCACCTTTCCCTGTGTCCCCTAACAATCCAGGACTGAAGGGAGGGAGGAATGTTAATTCCCTTGACAGAACACAGTGATGTGGTCCCCTGGAGTGTGAAAAGCTGTAGCTTCCTGATGAAGCAAACAAGATCCTGCTTCCCAGCTCATTAAGCTCAATATCTAGTCTCTTTTGCTCCCTTTCTCAATATCTGGCTAAACACCAACATAACAAAACATTAAAAAAATGCTTAATAGATGTGAATATACAAAGATATTTGGTAAAACCTGATTGAGACATATAAAGATTAAAAAAAAATACATTTACTTAAGTAAAACAAAGTGAGCATTTTTTTTTAATATTAAGCAAATAACAAGACAGATGATGCACAGATAACTCAAATTTGTGCAAGGGTGTTACGTGGGGGTTTGGGAGCCCGCCCCACAGCAAAGACAGGAGGAAGTTTCTCTCTGCTCTGGGCTGATAGATGTATGTGAAAGTGTCCTAGTCCCCCCAGAGCACTAAATAGGTGTTGGGCAGTTGCACATTTATTTCACTATATCAAAAATTCAAATATTGGCATGGCCAAAAGGTTTGTTTAGTTTTTTCCCATATAATAGCTCTAGTAGTGTTTAGTTGTCTTTAACCACATTTGAAACAATTTTGTTAAATTGTATTATGAAAGCTCTCATATCAATGTGCATCTAAAAAACTTATGAAAACTGGTAAATTTTTGTGTAGCTAGTTTAATATTGAAGATGGAAGAAAATAAGCAACATTTTTGGCATATTATGCTTTAGTGTTTCAAGTGAACTATGTTTTAGTGTGCGACTGAAAGGCAAAAAGAGATTTGTGTGTGTATGGAGAAGGTTCTGTGACCGATCAAACATGTCAAAAGTGGTTTATGAAGTTTCTCGGTACAATTGGTATTGTGGCCAAGTAACACTTTGTTGTGGGTTGGCTGTCTTATTCATTGGAAGATGTTTAACAGCACCCCTGGCTTCTACCCACTAGAAGCCAATAGCAAAAGATAGGTACTCAAAATATCCAAATCAATAAAGGTACTGGTGAAAATGAAAACATGTGGCTTTCATTTTATGAAAAAAACTAAACAGAATTTTTGGCCAACCCAGTGGCATGTACCCATGGTAAAAGTCCAAAGTGTACCAAAATGCTATGCAAAGGAAGGACTCCCTCACAGAACCCCTCCCCCGAGGCCCCCACAGTGCAGGAAGTTAAATGAGCTGGTAGGGAGGCTGAGCCCTGCAGACTGATCAAATCTCTTCCAAACATCAGCATTTTAAACATTGATTCTTTCCCTCCCTCTTTCCCTTGACTTTGTTTTCCTACACTTACTCTTTTTCACTTCTTTCTCTGGCTTAAATAAGAGGAAGAGGAGAAGCAAGCTGAACTTTTTTAAGACCAAGCAATTAACTTTTTTCTGTAAAGTTTACTTCTGTGTCACTTAGAGATTCCAGCTAGGAGAGGCACTACACAGCCACTTCCCAGATAATTTCTGTTCCTCTATGGTGGAGACCAAGCTGATCCCTGTCTTTCTAGGTCAATCAACTTGTGCCCCTCTTTCCTCCCACAGTTAATTCAACACACAAAGTCTGACAGATAAAAATAGAGCCAGAGCTCAAGAGAAACTAGACTTGGTGAAAAACCTCAGAATCAATGGCAATACCTCAAGGTCAGGTCAAAGCAGAACCTTCTCTGGTGGTACTCACACTAGAAGACTGTTCAGGTCAAGGCTGAGTACTGCATTCCTTTACCCAGAAGCAGAAGAGAAGAACCCAAAGCTTTCTAATAAGACTATTTCAAAATAAACAAAATGTGGATGAAACTGAACAAGGTAGGTTTGGCTGTCCCCAGCAGCAAAGACCAAACTGGAGAGACAGGCACTGGTGCAAAAGGAAAAAGTTTATTCAAGTGCCAAACTGGGTGAATGGTGGACTCCTATGGGGAACCTATTTGTGCGTGATGCGGCCTGTGACTCAGCTCTGGATCTGAACGCAGTCCTGCACGCGTGTGGTGTGCAGGTGGCATCCGTGGATAGGTCTCCCGTGGGGAATCAGGCCTGCATTGTACCTAGGCTGCTTTAAAACTTGCTCTTGCAAAAAACTCCCTCACCTGGGATGGAGACAGCAGAAATTTACTTTGACTTGGGCCAGACTTCCAAAGTATATATGTAACTAGCTAAGCCTCCTCTCCACTTTGTATTTTACCTTTGAAGTGATCAGCAACATTCTTTTCTTTGCTATCTATAATAGTTAACCACCTAAAACAAACCTATGCATGGTAAATGAGGACTACCCTGAATGTAATGGACCTGGAGTTTCAATAAAAGCCTGTTGAGGCGAGGGGTTGGGCCCTCTCTCTTGGTCACTGAGAGATCAGCCACTCAACCCTTTTCTCCATCGGATTTCTTTAGTCCGTGTGAATTTGTTTGTCACTTGTCTGGAGATATAGGACAAGCATTCCACAATGACACGTGGTCCTGCCAGACGGGACCACGACAGACTCCCATCTCAAAGACCATCCTCCCTTCCTGCTCAAGCCCCAGTTCTTGTAGGAAGAGAGAGGGGAGGGCTTTCTTTCTCTGTCCAATCACCCTGCTAGTCCTTGGGATGCTGGGGGCCCTTCCATTCATCCTTTCAGCCTCTGTCCCTCAGTACAAGAATCTATCCCTGTGCCATCCTGGACAATGGGTGAGACTCTCCAGTGCCCCACCATGGTCCACGATATCAGGATCAGAGGGGAGTAGGAGGCAGCAGGCCCCCCAGTCAGGAAACCTGGAGGTGCAGTAGCCCTCAGCCAGTCTCCTGATGCTGGATAGGGCATGGGCATGTCTGTGGGAGCCAGCTGGTGTCCGCAGGCACCCCTGGATCCCTGCGTGCCTATGTCCTCTGCGCTGCCCCCACACAACCAGCCCCTCGAACTGTCTATGGTAACATGAGGACTGCCCATCTGGGTGAGTGACAAAAACAGAACAATTGAGCTGGCAGGTGGGGTGGAAATGTTTGTTGTATGCAACAAAAAAATTGCAGAGATCAATCTAATGTTAATATTTCTACCTCACCTTTCTTTGGCTAGCATTTGAAAAGTACGCCTTTTCTCTCCTATGTTTCATTTCCTATGTCTGACACACATTGAATGTAGGATGAAACGCCGAGTCTGAAATTATTCTTGTCCTTTTTTCTTGTCAACTCAGCCATGTGTAGTCAGCTAGGTGCTCTGAAATGCAGCTCAGGGTAGGAGACCTATAATGCAACGGACATGGGAACCCAGAAGATGTTGCTTGAATTCTTATGTTTGACCTTTCCCCTGTCTAATCTTACAGTTGGGAGGACCATGACAAGTAATTGAGTTTGAGTGTTAAAACTTGGTGAAAAAATGAAAGAGATTAACTAGAGCTCACGTTTTACTAAATATAGCCTGATAATATTTCTCTTCTAAGATTTTTCCCAGGTTTAAATACACAGTATTTTAAGCAAATATTTAACAATTATCAAGGACCAGTTAATGAGTATCTATCCTGTGTGGGAACAGTGGCTGGGAGAGTGATTAACAAAGGAACAGAAATCTACAAATTTGTTGCTTACTGGGACTGTGATCAAGACTCAAATACAAAGTTGTTATAAACAGAGCCTAGGGATTAAGTGCATGGGTTTTGGCGTCAGGCAGATCTGAGAGCTAATCTCAGGCCTGCAATTTACTAGACTCCTTAGCTAAACTCCATAAGAATCAGTTTCCTCACCCGGATGGAGGCAATAATTCTACTCCACAGGAATTTTGGAAGGACATATGAGAAAAAGTACATGGTCTACTTTAAAACTGGACTCTTGGTTCGTTAGGATACTACATAATGTAGCAATACACAATACAGAATATTTTGATTAGGTCATTCAGAATCATTGTATACTAGCAGCAAAGCCAAGCAAAACTCAGGGCCAAATTAGTAAGACTTGTGCTTGGTGACTAGGGAATCAGAGCACTAACAAAACCCCAAACACCCCCACTTTCTGACCATTTTTCCTATTGATGTACTATCACCCTCCTATTTTGGTGACATAATGTTTTCCTTAGATATATTCGTAACATTTATTTATTTATATGTAGCCTTACATCATATTGCATTTTCTTGAGGTCACATCAAGGTCATCTTGTTGACCTTTTTAGATGAACAAATTTCCCTCAGTACATATTTACCATCAAACCTGAGGGTTTATCTCATACTCATACACTTTTAAATTGGTGATGACCAGCCACTTCCAGAGCATTAAATTTCTAAACCTACCCCAGAATTTGGCCTATTTAGCTTTGTGTACTGTAAGAGAACTCAGTCAGTGAGCATGATTAAAAATAGCCATTCAGTCCAGCCAGTGTTTACTTCTTGAAGCATGTGTGATGAATCAAAGGCATTTATTACATGCTTAGTTGCCTAGATGGTATGCCCTAAAGCCTTTTAAAATATTGTTTTATTGATATTTCATTGTTCAGTTGAAGCCTTTATATATCTTTCATCAGTGATACAAAAAGAATAAGGTAACTTTAGAATGAGTCTTGTGTCAGCCTAGAGATTACAGAGAAGCTAGAGGGAGGGAGGAGGGAAGTTTAAAAATACAATGCTACTTCTGCCTCAGGTGGATCCTAAATATGTATGGTTTTGACTTTCCAAAATCATCACATGAAAGAGCAGCCATTCTGGAGACTCAAGCCCTGTAACTGGACATAATATTTAGATTCAGTCATTCAGTACCCAGGAACTTCCTCTTAGACCGGCATTTCAGAAGCACTCTGAAGAATGCCCACTCCTGGGTCTAAGAGACCAGAGCTGGACCACAGATGGCATCCCGGGTGTGTGCATCCAACACCATTCAACTTATCATCCACACCGGGAGGGCTTAGTCAAGGTTCTGTTACTGAGCCAATGCAGCTTCTTTGGGAGCAGCCATCAGAAAAGGAAGAAACTGTTTCTGTCAGCTGCCCAGTGGAGCAAGCCAGACTGCTGCGTAAAGCAGACTGGGCATTCCATCTCTTTTCTCTTGGGAGTGGTCCTGAGTCCTCATGTCAGGTGACAGACATGCCTCAGACAAAAACACTGTGTTCTGCCAGAAACTACTGTGTGCCTCTGTGAGCCTTGAGCCAACACCCTGTACATAGGATCTCCTCTCTGAGGCTCACAGGCTCAATGTTCCAAAACAAGAATCACAATCCATGTCTTCAAACCCCTTCTATCCATGCTTCTTGTTCCAGTCACTAGTACCACATTACTTATCCAGAATCATGGACATCTTTCTTGACTGGTCCCTTCCCTCACCCTCAGAGCAAGCCATCAAGTTCATCCATTTGCCCTTTGACTTTTCTGAAATCTTTCTGCACCTCTCCATCTGAACTCTAAAACCTTAGTCAAAGTAGCACTCATCTCTCTCCTGGAGAACTCTGACACCTTCCCAACTTGTCAGCCACATTCACTGCCACACACTCTCCACCCTAGTCCACACACTCTCCACCCTAGTCCACACACTCTCCACCCTAGTCCACACACTCTCCACCCTAGTCCACACACTCTCCACCCTAGTCCAGGGTGGTTTTTCCAACACACATTATGTCACTGCCCTGGTTGATGGAATCCCTCCACAACCTCCCACCAGTCTCAGGACACAGGTCAACATACAGTTTCAGTGTCAGATGGCCTCTGCCTCATCTTGGCCCAGACAACATCCCCCAAGTCTCAACAAGCCAGCTCTGCTGGCTTTCCTCCCACCCACGCTCCCTCTTCCCACAAGGCATTTGTACCTGCTGTTCCCACTTTCCACAACAGGGCCTTCCCAGCATCACCCCCCTTATATCTTATTGTGGCAAAATTTACATAACATAACATCTAGCATTTTAATCATTGAAATATCCAGTTCAATGGCATTAAGTACATTCACATTGTTGTGCAAAAATGTGGAACACTTGACAAATTTGTGTGTCATTCTTGCACAAGTGCCATGCTAATTTCCTCTGTATTGTTTCAATGTTAGTCTACATGCTGTTAAAGCAGGCACCCGCCCCCTTTTGACTATAAAGTATGACTCATTCTACAGATCTCAATTTAAAAGTCACTCATTCAGGAAAACTTTCCAAAACCTGGCCCATCACTGTTCACACATCCTCTTGGCTGCTTAGCACCCAGCATGAGTACAATGGCTGTTCAGTGTCTGTCTCCCTCACTGACTGTGATCTCCATAAAGGAAGCACTCAGGGCCTAGAGGATTGCTAAGCACATAACAGGAGCTCAGCACATCCTAGTTAACTGAACGAGCAAATAAAAGAATAAAGAAATGCAATTCTACATGTAGGAAAGACGACCTTTGATGTTACTGCAGAAAATTAAGTAGTTCTGCATTGTGTTGAATTTTGTTCTGTAGTGCAATCTAGGCTTCACCTTTGGAAAACACAAACTATTATGACATATTTTTTATTTTTCCAAAAAAAAAGAATTATTAATTTAGACTTTACCTCTCATAAAAGAGGAAAAATACCTGATAGTTTTTAAAGAGTATATTTTCTTTTGATTTGATTCAAGGTTTCAAAACTATTGACTATGGACTCAGACATCTGCAGCAGTTTGTAATTTCCAAGAACTAATGTAAAGTAGAGCTCATTTTAGATGAACTTGCAAGACACTCAGCTTGATCTGGCCCCCTGTGTCTGCAGAGAAACCCCCACAATTTGCTGGGGCTGACAATGGTGTCTAGAGATGGCTTTCTCTGGGATTATGAGTTGTACATGGAGAACTTGTTATCCTCGACTCCAGGAAGCCCTGCTGTGGGCCAGACAGAGTACATCTGGGCTTTCATGGGACCAGAGACTCCACCCCTGAGTTACAGAAGGAACAGCTGACACACATGACCCTTTACACTTGATGTGTTTTTCACAACAGTAGGAGCTAAAGATCAACATTGTCATCCACAACAACATCCTAATTTTGCAGATGAAGGGATGACATGGAGAGGTCAAGCAGCTGGCCTGAGATTCTTCCGCCAGGCAACTACCTTTGATGCCAAAACACTGCTCTTTTCACTCCACTTTTCTCCGTGTCATTAACCATGGTAATTTTAGAGGCAAATTCTGTTATGATGGCACCCTTGAAGTGGTATAAATAAGAGGTTCTGGCCACTTTGTCCCATGTGAAAAACCATGGAAAGTAGAAAGAAATGCGGCAGGTGATCATATGTTCTTTAATGTGACTGTACACTTAGCACTTGATTGCACACTCTATGGTTAATCAGTGAGTGTGTGTTGACTCCTTGGCTGATCAAAAATCTGAGAGGAGGTATTACATGATGATTCAGACTGCCCAGTAACACACAAAAACCTAAAGGCCCTGAGACTATGAGCTGTCCTCAGGCTCTGTCTTCACTGAAGAGAGTATCCTCATGCACACACAGTCTGGGAGCTGGTTCTTGCCCTGGTTTTCTGAAAAGTTTCACTTAATCTTCGGGAAAAAATTAGGATGCCTTCCTCTTCCAAGCATAGGCTCTGGTAGGCTAAGTCCCTCAGGTTTTCTCTAAATCCTGGCTCTCCCTACCCTCTTCATGGAGAAAATGGTGAAGAACACACTGATCTCTTGGATCAAAATGAGAACACACTAATCTCTTGGATCATAATGCTCCTACTGCAGGATCAGAGCATGCTTACTTAACACTGTGGGCTCTTGGCTGAGGAGGCAATGAAAGGGAGTGAGGCGCCTGCATGAGATCATGGACAAAACCTTCTGACACCTGTCCCCTTGCCACTAACTCTTGTGTCCAAACTTGGACCCACTGAGCCAAAGGTTCCAGTGACGAAAAATGTCCTTTAGGCTGGCATTTCCCATCTTCCCATTAGGTTTTCCTTTTTTTGTATCTACAAATCTGCCTTTCATCACCCCTACCATGTACTGCCCTGAGTGGCATGTTCCCTGTGACCCTCACCATCTCTTCCCCGGCCACAGCTCATTTCTTTTTGTATCAACTGTCAAAACTCCAACTGGAGTAGAATGTAGGCATCTTAGCTTTATTCACATAGCAACGCATGCACACATCCCCCACACTTTTATTATCTACCTCCTTCTTGCATCTTCCAAAATTCCTTTCCCAGGGTTCCTTCATCTTACTTCAGTGCTCTAACCTTTCACCTAATTCTGAAAGGACTTCAGGCTGTTCAGGAAGGGGGAAAGGGTTTTATGTTGTTTTCAACATTTTAAAAATAGTAATCATTCTCATTATTTAGCATTGATTTCCACTCTGATCCTTACAAAATTATTTCTCCTGACATTAAAAACCTCCTGCTTCTGTATCCCTATAAATATCCCTGTAAATTAATGTTTTTTGTTGTTGTTGATTCTTAACTTTGCCAGCTTAAGAATAGTTTCCATGGATACCTGCATTTTACCATCTAAACCTGTTCATTTTCCCCCTCCCCCTCAGGGGTTTGTGTTTAGGGGCATCATACACGGACACAATGGGTGTGTAAAAGGCATCAAGAACATACTTGTGGGCAGAGATAACAGTGCCTCAGAGCAGAGGACACCCTGGTTGTCCAGGTATTTATTCTTGGCCTATCACTTTTCAGAGAAAATTGAAGCCCTGAAAAACCACCAGTGGTTATACAGTAATACTAATGACTTTTTTTTTTAGGGAAAACTCTTACATATCCACCATCAGGTGCTTACTTATTAGAGTTTAAATCATTTTCCTCTTAAAATTATTCATGAGCGTGTATTTAAATTTTTTTTCTCTTATTGACTCTAAAGAAGAGAAGGGAGGGAGAAAGAGAGGGAGAAAATCATCGATGTGAGAGAGAAACACTGATTGGTTGCCTCTTGCACGTGCTCCAACCAGAGACTGAACCCACAACCCAGGCATGTGCTGCGACCAGGAATCAAACCCATGACCTTTTGGTTTGCTGGACAATGCCCAATCAACTTTAGCCACACTAGCCAGGGTGTGAACATATACTTTATTTTTAATTGCTTTATTGTTGTTCATTTACAGTTGTCTGCCTTTCCCCCCTTCCACTCCCCCACCACCCCAGCCAATCCCACCTCCTTCCCTTGTTCTCCCCCTCCCCCTTAGTTTTGTCCATGTGTCCTTTATAGTGTTTCCTGGAAACCCTTTGAACATATATTTTAAAGGGCTCATTTAACAACTTACTATGGAAGTCATGGAATGAATGGAGAGGCTGGACCACAGCATGAATAACACCCTCAGTGGGAAGCACCCATGGAAGCAGCTTTCTTGCTGCTCATCCTGAAGAGATTCTCAGAAAGGGAATTAAATTTCTTGTAGTGCACTGAATATTAAGCAAAAAGGAGGATTGCTGTGCTTTTCCATGTATGGTCATTCAGTGTGTATAGAAGGATTTGTGTCTTGTAATAACAAGCTGTATCTGTTTCCAAAAGTGGAAGGTGCACTCCCTGAGCACAGGAAGCTGGCAGGGAAGGTAGCTGTGATGACAGGGACACTGTCCTGACCAGAGACACTCATCACTGGGTGAATACCAACCTGACCTCTTTACGCTTCAAAAGCATGAACAGGAAGATGATTTATAGAAATTTGAAATCGAGTTTAGAAGGACAAAATTACTACAATGAGACCAACATGCCAATGATTAGAGTCTAAGAACTGACCATAGAGAAAAGGCAGTTTCCTTCTTTCTCACACTGTCATCTTTGACAAGAAGGGTCCCCTGTCTTTGTGCTGTGGTTTGCTATTATGGAAAAATTTCTCAGGGAGTGACTTTACTATAATTCTTTAATTCTTTCTCAGTTGTTTGTCTCAACATTAGCCACAATGGCAATGGAAAACCTATTCTGAATATGCACAGACTGTATACACTTGGGGTCCCAAAATGAAAGAAACAACTAGAATTTTTTTCTTTTTGTTTTCTTTTAAGTATAGGTTATTGATTATGCTATTACAATTGTCCCATTTTTTTTCTTCCCTTTATCCCCCTCCACCCTGCACCATGCCTCCCTCCAGTATTCCCTCCCCTTAGTTCATGTCCATGGGTCATAGATATAAGTTCTTTGGCTTCTCCATTACTTATACTATTCTTAACCTCCCCCTGTCTACTTTTTTATTATTGTTCAACTAAAATTGTCTCCATTTTACCCCCACCACTTGCACCCACCCCAGGCATACCCACCTCCAAACCTTGATTCTACCTCCCTTTGGCTTCCTTTACACATGTTCCTTGATGACCATTCCCCCTTTTCCCCCGTTATCACCACCCACCGCTCCTCTGGTTACTGTCAGTTTGTTCTTTATTTCAATGTCTCTGGTTATATTTGGCTTGCTTGTTTGTTTTGTTGATTAGGTTCCACTTATAGGTGAAATCATATAGTATTTGTTTTTCACCACCTGGCTTATTTCACTTAGCATAATGCTCTCCAGTTCCATCCATGCTGTTGCAAAGGGTAGGAGCTCCTTGTTTCTTTCTGCTGTATAGTATTCCATTGTGTAAATGTACCCTACTTTTTTGATCCACTCATTTACTGATGGGCACTTAGGTTGCTTCCAGCTCATGGCTATTGTAAATAATGCTGCTATGAACATTGGGGTGCATAGGTTCTTTTGAATTGGTGTTTCAAGATTCTTAGGGTATACTTCCAGCAGCAGAATTGCTGGGTCAAATGGTAGTTGCATTTTTAGTTTTCTGAGGAAATTCCAAACTGTGTTCCACAGTGGCTGCACCAGTCTGCATTGCACCAACAGTGTACTAGAGTTCCCTTTTCTCTACAACCTCACCAGTGGTTGTTTGTTGATTTGTTAAAGATGTCCATTCTGACTGGTGTGAAGTGCTGTCTCACTGTGGTTTTAATTTGCATCTCTCTGATGGCTAATGATGCTGAACATACTGTCATATGTCTCTGGGCCTTCTGTATGTCCTCCTTGGAGAAGTGTCTATTCAGGTCCTTTACCCATTTCTTAACTGGATTGTTTGTGCCCCTGGTGTTGAGTCATATGAGTTCTTTAAATATTTTGGAGATCAAACCCTTGACCAAGGTATCATTGGCAAATATATTTCCCCATATGGTTGGTTCACTTTTCATTTTTCTGTTGTTTTCATTAGAAGTGCAGGAGCTTTTTAATTTGTTGTAGTCCCATTTGTTTATTCTTTTCTTTATATCCTTTGCTCTAAAGGACATATGGGTGAAAGTATTGCTGTGTGGAATATCTGAAATTTTCCTGTCTATGTTTTACTCTAGGACTTTTATGGTGTTGTGACTGATATTGAGAGGTTTTTTTTTATCCATTATGAGTTTAAAATGGTGTATGATATAAGTTGGTGGTTGACTTTCAGTTTTTTTACATGCAGCTGCCCAGATTTCCCGATATCATATGTTGAAGAGGCTATTTTTACTTCATTTAATGCTTCTGCCCTCTTTGTCAAATATTTATTGACCATAGAGATATGGGTTTATTTCTGGGCTCTCTATTCTGTTCCATTGATCTATGTATCTGTTCTTATGCCAGTAACAGATTCTTCTGATTATAGTGGCCTTGTAATATAGTTTGATGTTAGGTATTGTGATGCCTCCTACTTTGTTCTTCTTTCTCAAAATTGCTGAGGCTATTAAGGGTCGTTTATGGTTCCATATAAAGTTTTGAAATGTACGTTCTATATCTGTGAAATATGTCATTAATATTTTAACAGGGATTACATTGGATCTATAAGTTGTATGGACTTTTTGATGATGTCAATTCTTCCAATCCATACACACAGTATATGCTTCCATTTATTTCTGTCTTCTTTAATTTCTTTTGTCAGTGTTGTGTAGTTTTCTGAGTACAGGTCTTTTACCTCCTTTTTTAGGTTTATTCCTAGGTTCTTTATTTTTCTTATTGCTATAGCAAATGGGATCTTTTTCCTGATTTCTGTTTCTGACATTTCATTGTTGGTGTACAAAACTGTCTTTGATTTCTGAATATTGACTTTGTATCCTGCTGTTTTGCCAAATTCACATATTAGGTGGAGTAATTTTTGGTGGAGTCTATAGGATTTTCTATGTACACTATCATGTCATCTGCAAACAATGACAGGTTTACTTCCTCCTTTCCAATTTGG
>VMDR010024348.1:0-15050 GCA_007922815.1 Macrotus californicus | reverse complement strand
TGGAGAAATCAGCTGACAGTCTGATGGGCACTCCTTTGTAGGTTACTGTCTCCTTTTCTCTTGCTGCTTTTAAGATTCTCTCTTTATCTTTCATCTTGGGTAATGTAATTATGATGTGCCTTGGTGTGTTCCTCCTTGGGTCCAACTTCTTTGGGACTCTCTGAGCTTCCTGGACTCCCTGGAAGTCTATTTCCTTTGCGAGATTGGGGAAGTTCTCCTTCATTATTTGTTCAAATAAGTTTTCAATTTCTTTCTCTTCCTCTTTTCCTTCTGGTACTCCTATGATTCGGATGTTGGAAGATTTCAAGACATCCTGGAGGTTCCTAAGCCTCTCCTCATTGTTTTGAATTCTTGTTTCTTCATTGTGTTGTGGTTGAATGTTTCTTTCTTCCTTCTGGTCCACATCATTGATATGAGTCCTGGTTGTCTTCCCATCATTGTTGGTTCCCTGTACATTTTCCTTTATTTCACTTAGTATAGCCTTCATTTGTTCATCTAATTTGTGACCATATTCAGCCAATTCTGTGAGGATCCTGATTACCAGTGTTTTGAACTGTGCATCTGAAAGGTTGGGTATCTCTTCATTGCTTAGTTGTATTTTTTTTTCTGGAACTTTGATCTGTTCTTTCATTTGGTCCATTTTTTTTTTTTTTTTTGGTTTCAGTGCACCTGTTACATAGTAAGGGGCAGAGCCTTAGGTGTTCACCAGGGTGGGGCAACCCACGCCACTGTGCTGTGATGCTGTATGTCGGGGAGGGGTCCAAGAGGGAACAATGCTGTTTACTCAGCTCTCTGCTGGTTTTCAGTCACTTCCCCACTACTCAGTCAAATTGGGTCCTTCTGGTGCTGATTCCCGGGTGGAGGGCTTGTGTACGTTCTAGGACCCTGTGGGTCTCTCCAACGAGCTCTCCTGTGAGGCTGGGAGTTTTTTCTGCTGCCGCCGCCTCAACCCCCACAGGTGTTTTCAGTCAGAGGTTTGAAGCTTTATTTCCCCGTGCTGGGACCCTGGGTTGCGTGGTCTGTCTCGCTCTCTAGTCTACCTCCGGGTTTATCCGCACGTGGTTGTGGGACCGCCCAGTCCTCCAGCCACCTTGCCGGCTCCGGTCTGCCAGCCACCACCTCGCCACGAGTCCTCTCCGCCCGGCTGCCCGTCTCCGCTCCTCCTGGGTGAGTGTTTCTTCTTTAACTCCGTGGTTGTCCGACTTCCATACAGTTCGATTTTCTGTCAGTTCTGGTTGTTTTTTGTTTTTAAATTTGTTGTTGTCCTTCTTTTGGTTGTGTGAAGAGGCACAGTGTGTCTACCTATGCCTCCATCTTGGCCGGAAGTCCCAGTTTCTGTTGTGGTTATTAAAATATATCTTTGACTTCTATGACTACTTTGATTAGGAGTCCTCTGAAATATCTTAGTCATCTATAGTGTCAGCAAATTCATGATCCAACAGAAAGGACATACACATTATAGTCCCAAGTCTGGTTTGAGTCCTGGCTTCCTGTCTGCGCCTCTGGAAGGCGCCTCGTTGTTCTCAGTGTTCAGTGCTTTATCTAATTGAGAAATTTATCACGGGGAGAGTACCTAAAAAGGCAAATTCATTTCTTTTTTATATAATGATAATTCTGATAAGACGTACCAATATTCGCCTGACTGGTGTGGCTCAGTGGATTGAGCGTGGGCTGTGAACCAAAGGGTCACTGGTTCGATTTCCCAGTCAGTGCACATGCCTGAGTTGCAGGCCAGCTCCCCAGCTGGGGGAGTGCAAGAGGCAACCACACCATGATGTTTCTCTTCCTCTCTTTCTCCCTCCCTTCCCTTCTCTCTAAAAAAATAGATAAATAAAACCTTTAAAAAAATATCAGTATGTCAATGTCCAGCACAGGAAATATTTTTTAAAAAAAGAAGATGTACCAATATTCCTTTTTCTTTAGTGATAGTTGATTTACATAAAAACTGACTTTGGCTAACATACCAATCTTGACTGATGATATACCAAAAATAAGTTAACCTGTCAGTACTTAAGGTAGACTTTCATTTACCCCTATGCTAAAAAAGTAAAAAGTAAATAATGTCATTTTCATTTTCTTCATATTAATTCAAAAAATAATTTATGAACTATATATTATGTGCTAGTTAATATTCTAGACACTAAGGGAGAGTCCCTGCTGCCCCGATGGAATCTTCTGTGACCGTGATAGGAAGCAAATATTAAACATGTAAACAAATAATTTATTTGACTGTATTTGCTGTAAAGAAAATAAAACAGGGCATTGGAATAAACCAGGGATTTTCAACCAGTGTGCCATGAGAATTTTTAAAACATGTTAATCCCTGACTAGTCAGGGGCACCACCTTTCTTCCCTTCGATTGTCAAGTAAAAAATAACAGCAGCCATTTGGTGTGAGTGAGTCAAAATTATACCTATTTTCCTTTGTCAGATCAGCACAAAACATGTTTTGTGGTGTGCTGCAGCATTGTAGTAATTGGTAGCTATGCATGCCATGAGATGAAAACAGCTGAAAATCACCAGGGTAAACAGTGGCTGTGCGGAGGAGAAGGGTCTGCCTTAGTTGGATGGGTTTCTCTGAGGTGGTAACATAGACCGAGCCAGCCTTGCTAAAATCTGGGGAAAGAGATACCCTGTCAGAGGGAACAGCTAGTAAACAAATTCGGTGTGTTTGAAGAAGCCCAGCTTGCCCAGAGTAGAGAGAGTGATGGGGAAGCAGGAGTTGAGGTTGGGAAGTCAGCCCGGCCAGATCATATATAATCCTGAGTTCATGAGTTCAGATTTTATTCTAATTGTATTGGGAAGCCCCTGGAAAGTGTTAAGCAGGGAATTGATATGATCTGGTTTATTGTTTGAGGTACTCCTGCTGCTGTGAGGAAATCGGCCTGTGGGAGACAGAGAATCAGAGCATGGGGAGACTCACTGGGAGTGTTTTGCAGGCTCCAGGAAAGAAAGCGTGATGGTTCAGTAAGATGGCAGCAGTGATCTGGTGAGAAGTACAGGTGGGTTTGGGATCTATCCTGAAGGTGGAGCAAACAGGAGTGCTAACGTTAGATGTCAGGTAGGTAGGGAAGACACCTACCTATGACTCCAGGCCTTGAGGCATAGACCCTGGAGGCGGGGGCTTCAAAGGGAGAGCACTGTCAGGAGTGCGCTGCAGGCACGAAGTGCTTCTGGAAGCATGGCGATAGCAGGATGGCTGGTGGCGCAGAAATCCAGGGCCGGGCTGGCAGGAGTGATGTGGTGGGACCATTCCAGGGAGAGGTGACAGCAGGGCCAGAGAGGAGAAAATTCCACCTGAAGCGGAACTTGTAAAGGGTTGTTTTAGAGCTAACTGCTGGTGGGGATATTCGTGGAGAAAAGGAATACAGAAGAGTAGAGCAGATTGGCTGTAAGTAACAGGACTTTTTTCCATTTAAGTTGTTTGTAAAATAGTTTACGCACATAGTGTAAAACACAAGTACTGCTGAAAGCTTTTGGGTGGAAAACCGTTTTGCCTCATCCCTCACCACTTCACAGCCGTGCTCCCAGGGGGGTATTTACTAGTATTATTTCCTGGATAATTTCCTCTCACAATTCTCTGTTCTCTTTTTCTGGAATTCATTTAGGCAATTATTAGTCTTGAACCAATTCTCTAATTATTTTTTTAAATGGATTTTTTCTTCCATTCTGACTTTCCTTTTTACTCCCTCTGAAATCTCTTTGATTGTTATTTTCTAATTCTTGAATAATTTTATGGCTACTCTATTTTAAATTTCAAGTTCTCTTTTTATCTGTTTCTTCCTTTTTCATATCCTATACTTATTTTATGGACGGAATATCTTTTCTTATCTCTAAGGGCATTAATTACATTTTTTTTTCTTCTTTCTTAATTGGCTCTGTGTCCTTGGGTGGCTTTTTTTCTCTTTTTTGCTACTCAAATGTTTGCTAATCTTGGTCTGACACCTGTTCATAATAAGCATTCCCGACTGTTTGTACTTAAGAATAGAGTGTTGACAAGCTGGATGGAAGCTGTGTGGGTACAGGTAGGGCTTGCTGATGGCATATAGATCTTGTTGTTGAGGGAACCTTCACATACCAGGCTATTCAGTTTCTTAGAGATAAATCTAATCTTCCTTGGGAATATAAGCCAGCTGCCAGTTTTTCCGAGTCTGGGAAGGTGGCTCTGTGTGTCACAGTTCATTATGTAAACTGCCACTGCACCTGTGTTTCAGTCCACCTAGGGCATAAGTTCTGTTCTCCTTGGCACCTGGGTCTCCATATGCTGAGCCCTTCCAGGGTTCTGTAGGCTGAGGCTGAATCAGTTCTTTTTTTCTTTTCTTTTTTCCCCCCCAGTACCTAATTCAGCATTTATTAACTTTTGAATGATGAAAGAGAAGAGGGAAAAAAGACGTATGAGGAAACAGCCACATGAGAAAAAAAATTGCAACTTATATTCTTAGCCACGAGAAGAAGTTACTGCCTACATACTGTCCTAACCCCGGTACTCTCCTGACTCAGCTAGTTCACCTCTGTCCACTTGCCCTCTTCCAAAAATGTGTGGAAATCTTTAGTTACTGTTGTATTCTCTTCTGTTCCTTTTGCCCTGTGGATTTGTACTTTCTCCCCCTTAAATTCCTTTACCATTATTTAGCCGAGATTGGGGAGGGAAAGGAGATAGATCATCGTGTGTGATTAACCTGTTACATTTAACTGTAAAGTCTAGGTTTAGTTGTTACCGTATTGACATACAGGTGCTCATGGAGGTAAGGTTTGTTGCCCAGGTGAGACATTTAGGTCAGGGATAGATACTGAACTTTAAGATTGGGTATAGATATTTAGACATTCAGTTTAACATAATTCTTGAAGCTATGGAGATGGATAACGTTTTGTAGGAGAGTCGGAGGCATGCCAGTGTTGCCTTCAGTGCCTGTATATCGAACGCCTACGGTGAGAAGATGCACTAGGCTGGAATGTAGGGAAAGAACATAAAGATAAGGCAGAGGGAAAGAAGCCATTGGAAAGGCAATGAGAAAGGTGGGGAGAGAGTGAGAGGAGAGTGTCCCCACTGTAGAAGGGAAGTTGAGGAAGGGACAGTGGGTTGTTTTTTGTAATATCAAACACTACATGAGCATTCCGATAGAATGAGGGAAGCCTTCCCTTTGATTGTTCCACTGGTGCTTAATGAGTTTCTAGCACTGTGCTAGATTCTGGGGGTACAGTGGTCAGCAAGATGGACCTAATCTTGAACCCGACTGAGTTGACATTCTAGTGGAGACGACAGTTACACCAGTACTTAGCTCACAGCTCA
Source organism: Macrotus californicus (assembly GCA_007922815.1). Lineage (NCBI taxonomy): Eukaryota > Metazoa > Chordata > Mammalia > Chiroptera > Phyllostomidae > Macrotus > Macrotus californicus. The sequence continues at coordinate 9,761 of VMDR010024348.1, read as the reverse complement.
AGCTCTCAGCGCATAGTAGGAGGAAACTAAGTTTTGCTGCGGTCAGGAAAAGCTTCCAGGAGGAAGTGATTAACCTGAGACTAGCTCTGAGCCACCCAAATGAACATAATTTAGTACAGGGTCCGGCAGAAGTAAGGCTTGCTTAAGTGGGGTTGGTAGGGTATGTGAATGTCCTGCATGAGAAGGACAGCAATTTGAACATTTCACCTAAAATGTCATATGGTGTGCTTGAGTATGACATTGTTATGTTACAGAATTGCATGCTTATGATGGTATAATACCAGATTTTTATGTAATAAAATAGGGGCGTTATTTGTGCCATATCCTGTATTTGATCATTTCGGAGGCTGGAGAATAATGAATGTCTTAGAACAATGATGATTCCACCTGTAACTTTTCATTTAAGGACCAAGGGTAGGCGACATGACAGCTTTTGGATATCAAAGGCATTTTCAGACAGTTTGTGTATGTGACACCCGATTGCAAAGTTACAAGGGAAATTTCTAACACCTTAAGTCATTTCTAAAGAAAATCTTTAGAATTCCATGGGAAAGAAAACCTTGAAGTAATACAGATGGGGCTATTTATTTAATAAATAAATTGTCGGTGATCTTTAGCTACTCAGAGGCTGGACTTTCACCGAGTTGCTTATTACAATACCCATGGCCCAGGAGGGTGACAAAGTATAGAGCAGTCTATGCTGCACTAACAAATTACACTTCGTGACTTAAAACTAAAAACTAATTTTTTTCTATTCAAAAAAGAAAGCCCAGCAAATAATAGCTGAGTGTTTACTGTGCCCATTAGCATTCTAAATTAAAATCCTGTGTTGGCTTGAGAAACAATAAAACACACAAAGTTGCCTTACAGTGCCTGTTTACCTACTGCTGTTGGTAATGGCGAGCTGCCTGAAGGAGAGCGTGTTTCGGAAGGGGCAGTCGTCTCTTGAATCATCTCTTAAAACGAGAAGTGGGTCGGACACCGGAGAAGGGAAAATCTTCAGTTATCTGTCAGTAGGGAGAAAGCTGTACCTCATGTGACGGAGAAAAGAGTCGGGAAGGAACACTGTCCTTTTTTCCCCCAGAAACCACAGGGCCTTCTTTCCCTTTCTGGTTCATGTGCTCTCAGCTGATAGAACCAGCACAGGAACTTGGCAAAAAAGGAGGAGCCTCTACTTTCCCACCAGCTTCATGGTCCTGGGAACCACCTGAGGGCCAGAGGCAGATGGAATGATCTTTGTTTCTCTTCGGTGGTGTGGGAGCGGAATGTTTTCTTAGTTTGAATAAATTTACCAAAACAACCATCCATCACCTACCTGTCTACAACTTCCACTCCCTCAGCCAAGGGCTTTCCTCTTGGTGCAGGCTGAGATGCAAAGTGCCCCACAGGTGACTCTAAAAGGTAAATCTTAAAAAGCATCTCTCCCCCCAAAATAGAGGAAATTCTCACCAACTTCTTTAGCTGTCCAATGAAGACATTACTCTAGAGAATCTCAAGGGCCCCTTTTTGCTCTAAGTTTGTATTATTCTGAGTGGCTCACTTTTGTGCTTTTAGAATGTGAGCTTAGGTCACTGCTTATCTCTTGTAAGGACTGTGAGGGCACACCATTTCCCTCTGAGCATGTGACCTAAAGGCAGCTGACTCCAGGAAGCCTTCCTCTGAGCTATGCCCAGTTTCTGCCAGGAGGCAGCCTGGCTCAGGGAGCAGTAGAGACTCATCTGAGTTTGAATATGTGCTTTGCTACCTATGCTGCGGGAGCTAGACAAGCCTGCCCCTCTCTAAGCCTCAGAGACAACTGTGTGTAATACAGTACTCTGCATTGGATCCTAGGATAGAAATCTGAACAAAATCGATGGGTTACTTAACAGGATTGTACCTATGTTAATTTCTTAGTTTTGATAAATGTGCCATAGTTATAGAAATGCTTATAAACAGTTATATAAATATACCATGGTTATATCTAAGGGAAAATTGGGTAAAGGGTCTATGGAAACGCTCAATACTATGTTTCCAACTCTTTTGTAAATCAAAGTTATTTTAAAATAGTAAGTTAAATAAGCTACTCCTGAAATACTTTCATACTCAGAGGCTTTGTTTTGTTTGTTTATTCTTTAAAATATCAGATATTTTATTATTGTTCTGTTTTAACATAGCTTATCATTTAACAGGAGAGCATTTAAATATAATCATAAATGCTTGGCATTTATTTAAACTAAGGGCTTTACTCCACTTTTTTGTAGGTCGTAAACAGAACTAAAGTCAAATTGAATCATGGTCAAGGCTAAGGCAACTTAGGGTATGCACGTGCATGGACGACTGCATTTCATTCGACATAATGCTTTTCCTGAGCAGACAAGAACTTGTGTTTGGAATATTTTTAATAGAATGTTATAGAGAAAAAGGTACAATTTCAGAATGAATACATGAAAGAGAACATAATGTCAAGGGATGGAACTGCCATTGGGGGAAAAACAGCCTATTTTTAAAGTCATTGTGTCTTCTATTAAAAATACATCCACATAAAACTTTATATATATAGTTAGTATATGTTTTGGTATAACAAATTTTTTTACTTAAATTATCTCTAAGAATTTGAAATCATGAAGCAATACAGTGAGTTTATAGACTATCAAAATATTCTGATTTAAATTAGAATGGGCTATGCCAGAATTCACATATTGGTGGTCCATGGGCTGTCTTTAGCCCGAGATATGTTTTCTTTGGCCAGCACAATTTTACAATTTTTGAATTAGTTGCCAGTATTTAAAATAGCGAGTTTTTACTTAAAAACACGAGTTTTCATTCTTTCTCAAACAGTAAAGTCTGTACTTGGCAGCACTTGGCAAGGACAGAGGTAGATGCCAACTCTAAGGTGTGTCCTTGCCAGCTTGCCACAGTTCTTCTGTTGCTGCATTGGGCTTTTAAAAATTGAGGTGAAATTCACATGAAATTAACCATTTTAAAGTGAACAATTCAGTGGCACAAAGTACATTCACAATGTTATGCAACCAACACCTCTGTGTATTTCCAAAACTTTTTATCGCCCCAAATTAAAACTGTTCTAATTAAACAGTCACTCCCCATTCTTCCTTTTCCCCAACTCCTGGCACCCATCAGTTTGCTTTCTGTCTCTTTGATTTTACCTATTCCGGATGTTTGGTATAAATGGGACCACATAATACATGCCCTTTTGTTTCTGGCTTCTTAACATAATGTTTTCAAGATTGATTAATGTAGCACTTATCAGTTCTTTCCCTTTTGTGGCTGAATAATATTCCATTGGACCGATATGCCACATTTTATTTATCCATTCATAGGCTGTGGACATTTGGTTGTCTTTGCCTTTTGACTATCATGAAGAGTGCAACCAGAGACATTGAAATTAAGAACAATCTAACAATGGCCAGAGGGGAAGGGGGAGGGAACACTATAAAGGACACATGGACATAACCAAGGGGGAGGGTAGGAGCGGGGGGAGGGGGGTGGGATTGGCTGAGGGCGGGAGTGGTGGGGGGAAAATGCAAACTGTAATTGAATAACAATAATTTAAAAAAAAAGTGCTACTATGGACATTAGAATACGAGGTTTTGTTTAAATGAATATCATACTTTTTATATTTCCTCTGGACGTGACGGTTGGTTCAGGCACAGCTCTCCCACTGCCTGCCACCCTGGCCTGCGTTACTCATCCGTCTTCTCATGCTGCCCTCGTTAGCTTCTGTGTTTATGTTTTCTAGTCTGTGTCATGGGCTGGGCATATCCATTTCCCCTCCACTCCTGCACTTTCTTCCAGCACGGAACTTGAACTAATTAATGAAAAGCTTTCTTCATTTTTTTTTAAATTACCTCTATGCTAGATTTCTTGGTCTTTTCTCCCTCAGTTTTGGTCATTCTCCAATAACTACTGATTGTGGATGAGGGTTGTTTTTGGCACTAAAAATATGGACAGTTTGAGGAGATGTAAAATTGGGGCTTTGCCCCTTTTACAGTAAGCAGTGACTTCATATTTGCATCTGGGTTTAATTATAGTTGGCATCTTTGAACTTGGAGGCAAAACATGCATTGCTAAGATGTCATATGTTTCTGGCAGTCCAAGAGTATAAACATTAGCAGTTACAGTCACTCCTCGAGCTTTTTTTAACCTGGCCTCAGGTTGTTTTACCTCCTTCCTGCCCCAAAACCCCTGGGAAGGCCGTTTTTTTTTCATTTCAGTCCCTATCAGTGTCCCCTCTGATTTCCCCTTATTTGCCATTTAATCATTCATTCTAAATAACTTGACTTAACTTCTTTATGGTTGTAAATTGCCTCCATAACTAGATTATAAAGCCCTGCTGAACAAAATCTAGTTGTGTTTATTTTTTATATGCTTCAGTGCAGAGCATATGTAATAGGCGTGTGATAAATATTTAAACTTGTGACTCACCAAACCAAAAAAGAAATGCCCTATAAGTATACTTAACTTCTCAGGATTACTCAGTTGAGCAAGTTTAAAAGTGTTCAAATTTACTTTTTAGTAAATTCCTTGTCAGTGTAATCAAAGTGTTAGTATGAGTTGGTGATTCTACGAATGTGTGTTGCAAACCACCTGCATCAGAATTGGTTAAAAACAGAGATCCTTTAACCTCGCCCCTGGCTTTCTACACTAATGCAGTCTGCTGGTGGAGAGTCCAAAGCTCCCCTGGAGTCTGAATTTTGAGAACCACTGGGATTGAGAAGTTAATACCTTCATTTTTGAATAACTCAGGTAGACTGGAAGTTCAGCTTAAGTTGTTATATATGGGGACAATAAACAATGAAAGTGTATATTCATCAAAAAATAATTTCAACATGGTATTTGGGAAATTAATTTTTTTGGACATGAATCTACCAATGAATGTTACTGATACAGTTTTAAGGGCATGGAATTAAAATCCTAGAAATTTAACAGATCCCAACTCACCTGAGAATTACTTTGGTGAAACAATAAAATCATTGATTAACACTTGCTACTGCCAGGACATAGTTAGATAATTAAATGCTACTCTCTCTTCCAAAAGCTGAAAATGCAGTTGAAAACAGTTGCTGCATGACACCCCCCAAGTAGCGTTTACTGATATTTTAAAAAATCCTACATCGTTTACTGCTATTGTGAAGAAGTTCTGGAATGTGTTGAGCAGAGGCTTTTTAAGATATTGCATTCAGATAATGCAGAATTATCTGTGTCCTAGGAGTTCAGTAAACAAACCATTGATAAGTAATCTGGCAGTATCATGAAAGATCACCAAATAAAAGTGACACAGTATCCCTCAACATAATAAAGGCCATATATCAGAGACGTGCAGCCAACATCATACTCAATGGGAAAAAACTAAAATCTTTCCCACTAAGATCAGGAACAAGACAAGGTTGTCCACTTTCACCACTTCTATTCAACATAATATTGGAAGTTCTAGCCACAGCAATCAGACAAGAAAAGGAAATAAAAGGCATCCAAATTGGAAAAGAGGAAACAAAATTGTCTTTGTTTGCAGATGACATGATAGTGTACATAGAAAATCCTTTAAGCGCCACCAAAAAACTGTTCAACCTAATAAACGAATTTGGCAAAACATCGGGATGCAAACTCAATATTCAGAAATCAAAGGCATTTTTATATGCCAACAATGAAACATTAGAAGCAGAAATCAGGAAAAGTGACACAGTACATTGCTTGCTGGGAGCCAGTAATTGAAATGAAACAAGTTGTTAAATTTAGGTAATATAAGGAAATAATTGTAAGCAATTGAGCAAAGCCTTTTTGTTAGATCAGTTTTCTGTCTGTGTTTTTCATCTGTATTACAACGTTTTCTTCCCTCTTGACCTCTTGATATTTTGCACTTCTTAAACACACCACTTTATGGAGGGCCTGATTCCGTAGTGGAGCAAAGATTTATTCTTTTTTTTCGGCAAAGATGCTTACAATGTATTTTCCTGTGGGATCATATTTAATTCTTCTCTATAGATTGATAATTCACCATGTGATTGGCAGAAGCAGAGCTTCCTTCGACCTCAAGCTAAAAAAATGGAAGTGTCATTTGTACAGAACTAAGTATGTACCAAGGACTAGGCTGAGTGCTTTGTCACACCATTGCCTTCGAGCCTCACTGGGATCAGTTTGTGTGGAAAGGAAACTGAGGGTAGAGTGTAGTAACCTATTTAAGATTATCCAATATGTTTTTTATTATTTCATATATTGTGTGGCTTTATTGTCACTAAAAGACAAGTTTTTCTACTCCCAAACCTAATTTTCTCTTCCACTTAATGGAAGATAATATAATAAGCCACAAACATTGCAGGCTGAAAAAGGGAAAGGCTTACTTAGGTTGGTAGTCCAGCAAATGAAGTCTTAGCTCAGAATTGAAAGCAGATAGAGCTGGGAGACAAGTTCAAGGTCGAGAAGCTGGGACTGCTTTTCCTGCTCCTCTGAGTCAGGGAGTGTGAGCTCATAATTTTGTTTCCGTTTCAAATCCCAAGGACTCCAGATAGACACAGGGTCAAATGTAAATAAAAACACATTTCAAAATCAAATAAATGATTTTTGCATTATGTGGGTCACTGGGCCCCTCTGCTAATGTGCATAATCAAGAGCTGATGATGAAACACATGTGATAAGCAATCCTGTGATGAAAGATTTGATGCTTAATTCCTTGTGGGAGTTTAGTTTTTGTTTTTAGAAATTTTGGTTTTGACATGCCTATTTTTGAAGAATGCCCTGTTCAGTCCTCTGAATTGGAGAATTTCACTGGAAATACTTGGCTATTTCAGAGAAGGAAGATAAAGTCATATTTCAGAGAAAAAAAAGAGTCCATCTGGGAGTAACAACTTATGCCAGACTGGACAACATGAAGCATTGACTGTGGCTGTTGAAATAACAAGTTCACAACCATAAGCTCGACTCCCATCAGAACAAAGCAGTCGCTCTTTCCCCGGCCCCCACTTTATTCTTCTACATACAAGTTTTATAATGCCCTTGTCAGGCCAGTTGTTAAATTCACATTTGTATGCTGACCATGAGGACTGTTTTGGCTTCCAAGTTGGTCGAGTTGAACTGCTTTGAAGCTAGTAATCTGCTGAATTAGCTGACTTCTTTCATGGTATTCCAGAACAAACAGATCCCCTTTTTAAAATCCCCACTTCTGTTATTTCAGGTGGTTTGAGACTGTTATTCTTACATAAATATGTGAGGGGTTCTTCCAACAGAGGTTCAAAGAGACATTTAGAAATAAAATGTTAAGCAGATTAAAAGGACCTTTAGTCTGATGAATATGTCACTGGGTGAAAGATGAGGTTAAAATTGGTCATCACTTAACTTTGTAGCCAGTCATATTTCTTTTTCTTGTTCTTTTTTTTAACTTGCCTAGAAAGTCTTAAAGTAGCTTAAAGTTTCATCACCAGGAAAAACATCAGAATAGCATTTGTGGGGTGCTTAGTGTATCAACCCTGGGAAGTAGGCACTATTATTATCCCCATTTTACAGACGAGGACACTGAGGCAAAGAGGGGTTAAGACCACTCTCACTTAAGGTAAGAACGAAAAGTTACCGGATTGAGAGGGCAGTGTAGCATAATGTGGAGCTGAGCTTCCAAGGCATGGGGATATGGGTTCAAATTCCAGCTGTGATTCTTATTTGCTGAGTAATTTGGAGCACATTTCTTAGCCTCCGAATCTCAACGTCCTCATCTGTAAAATGGGACTGTAATATCTGCTCCAAGAGTGATTTTGAGTATTATTTTTAAATACTAGTAAATAGTAATAATAGTAAGGAGCACTTTGTATTCATTTAATTTTTCCAACAACTCCGTTACATAGGTACTTTCATTATCACCGCTTTTACTCTCAAGGAAACATTAGGGAAGCTAGCTTGCTTAGCTCGTTAGCGGTAGAGTACGGGTTCAAACTACCTAGCATTACCCTGACAAATAATAGGCATTGACATAGTAACTATGTTATTGGTACCTAGAGAATATATTAGAATAATAGTAATTCTTCCCTTGCTCATGATGCCTTTGCTAATAAATATTGGAGAAGGAAAAGTGTATAAAAAAATACCAGATTCATGGCCTACTTAGGGTGATGTAAACCAAGGCACCAGAGTGAAATTAAACTAATTTTTAGCACATTTGATTCCAACCCTGTTGCGTGATAGAACATATGTTAAAACAGTTGCTGCTACTTTGGGGGGCCATTGAAATGGATGTACCTAGGCCAAGTATGAAGAATGATGGACAGTCATATCTAGATAGGTATCCACATGTTCGTGTGTACCCAGGTTTTGTTGTCACCTGAATGAATTTAGTAAGAATCCTGCAATTATACTGTGGGGCTGTTTTTCTTTTGCGTGTTTACTTTCTTTTTTGACTATGAAGGTCACCATGTGGGCTTACTTTTAAAATATAGTCAGTTCTCCAAGCCCCATTTTCTCTTTTCCTCTCCATATCCCCAGCCCTATTTGTGGCCCTAACACACACAGACACACACACCCCAAGAGTTATACAAAGTATAGCTTTTAAAACTCCATTATTAAGCCTTAAAAAGTCCAAGGAATGTTTGGAACCGGTATACTGGAGCCAAAAAGGTTTAACACATTCTAAAAAAGAATCTTTGGCATTAATGGAGAAACCAGAACTAATTGTAAAGCATAATTGCTGAGCAAACATGTGCAGCATGTGTGAAGCTATGATCACTCCTTTAATCTCTCATACCAGGGAAGACCTAGACAGTGTGTCTGTGTTTAGATTCCCGTGCACGCTCCTCCTGTACCCGGCTAACACACTGCTTTGGATAGACGTACATCTACATAAAGTGCAAGCAAACACCCAAGCTCAACCTCTTGGAAATATGATTTGAGGTTTTGAAGGCAGTTCAGAGTTTTGGCTTCTTGTGCAGGTTAAAAAAAAAAAAAAAAAAAAGGCAGGTCACATAGCTAGATTTATGGCTCCCAATTCCAACAACCACATGGTCTCATACAAATAAATGACTGCCTTCCACACCCAGCAATAACTACCATTTCAGGAAGCTATGCAGTGAACTCATTCTTAGGAAGGAAACGTTTTGACATTTGTGAAACTAATTTTCAAACAATGTCTTAAAGGTGTCTTAGATGTCTTCCTACCATGTGAGGATTTCTGAAACATTCGTAACCTTTTCCTTTGGTGCTCTGTGACACAATTACACATTAACAATATCCTTAAACCACAGTGGCTAAAACTTGTGGGGACTTACTGTGTTCCAAGCACCTTGGACAGCCCACTAGGAGCATAGCCCACAGAATTCATTCAACACCCCCACGGAGCAGATGCTGTTGTAGTCATTTTACTGGTGACTTTTGGTCTGTATAATTTGTCAAAATGCTGTTACCCAGCTCTTCAGATTTTAGAGAAAACATTCTTGAAAGTCATCATAAGTATTATACCTCACTTATTAATTTCTGCTTAATTTTCATAAAACATACTTTCATTTATCCAGTACCTAGTTTAGACATGTTATAAGCTAGAAACTCTACCATACTATTTTTCTGGGTATACAGAGATCAACAGGGTATTTTTCCCATCCTCAGCTCATTGTATAGGAAGGAAGGCAAAAATGTACACAAAATTATTGATAATAAATTCAGTGTTAGAAATATGTGTAAGTTATAGATTCAGCCGAGGAGGAAACATGGGTGAGGGATGAAGGACATCAAAGAAGACTCTCTGAACAAGGTGGGGGGGGTAGAAACGGGAGGGAGGTGAGGAGGGCTGGAGT
>VMDR010024347.1:0-15086 GCA_007922815.1 Macrotus californicus | reverse complement strand
CTATAAGGTTTCTTTTGAGAAATCAGCTGACAGTCTGATGGGCACTCCTTTGTAGGTTACTGTCTCCTTTTCTCTTGCTGCTTTTAAGATTTTCTCTTTATCTTTCATCTTGGGTAATGTAATTATGATGTGCCTTGGTGTGTCCTCCTTGGGTCCAACTTCTTTGAGACTCTCGGAGCTTCCTGGACTCCCTGGAAGTCTATTTCCTTGGCCAAATTAGGGAAGTTCTCCTTCATTATTTGTTCAAATAAGTTTTCGATTCCTTTCTGTTCCTCTTCTCCTTCTGGCACCCCTATGATTCGGATATTGGAACGTTTAAAGACATCCTGGACGTTCCTAAGCCTCTCCTCGTTTTTTTGAATTCTTGTTTCTTCATTGTGTTGTGCTTGAATGTTTCTTTCTTCTGGTCTACACCATTGATTTGAGTCCTGTTTTTCTTCCCATCACTGTTGGTTCCCTGTACATTTTTCTTCATTTCCTTTATTGTATCCTTCATTTGTTTATCTAATTTGTGACCAAATTCAACCAAGTCTGTGAGCATCCTGATTACCAGTGTTTTGAACTGTGCATCTGATAGGTTGGCTATCTCTTGGTCCCTTAGTTGTATTTTTTTCTGTAGCTTTGATCTGTTCTTTCATTTGGGCCATTTTTGTTGTCTTGGCGCGCCTGTTACGTAGTAAGGGGCGGAGCCTTAGGTGTTCACCAGGGCGGGGCAACCACGTCGCTGCGTAGTGATGCTCTTTGTGGGGGAGGGGACCGAGAGGGAACAATGGTGGTTTCTCTGCTCTTTGCCAGTTTTCAGTGACTTTCTGAGCCACCCACAGTCAAATTGGGGCCTTCTGGTGCTGGTTCTGGTGCTGATTCCTGGTGGGAGGGCTTATGTACACTCTAGGACCCTGTGCGTCTCTCCAATGAGCTCTCCTGTGAGGCTGGGAGTTTCTCCCGCTGCCACCGCCTCAACCCCTACAGGAGTTTTCAATCAGAGACTTTGAGGCTTTATTTCCCCAAGCTGGAACTCTGGGTTGCGGGGTCTGTCTCGCTCCCCAGCTGTTCCTCCCAGTTTATCCTCACGAGGGAATGGGATGCCCGGTCCACAGCCGCCACCTCTCCCAGCCAGCCGTGCCTTTCCCGGATCCACCAACCATCACCCTGCCACGTGAGTCCTCTCCGCCCCTCCTACCAGTCTGGATGAATGTTTCTTAATTTCTTGGTTGTCAGACTTCCATACGGTTCGATTTTCTGTCAGTTCTGGTTGTTTTTTGTTTTAAAATTTGTTGTTGTCCTTCTTTTGGTTGTGTGAGGAGGCACAGTGTGTCTACCTATGCCTCCATCTTGGCCAGAAGTCCACATAATACAAACTTTTAAAATCATTACACAGACTCTCTGCCCTTTTCCTTGAAAGTAAACAAATCTGCAGTTCACTAAATAAACAAGTCATCTCTTTCTATTTCTTGACTACCATATATTTTTCCAAACTTTTCCAGTAGAGTAAATTATATGACATTTATATGCTACCTGCAAAGTGATCTGTTTTAACAGGGCATCTTTATCAGCTGTTTTTCATGGTTCCATATTAGTGCTTTATACCTATAAGGGGACTTCAGGGAAGAAAAGGGGTAGAAAACCAAGTGAAATGATAGTCCTGAAGTGCCTAATTATACAAGGAAAAAACTGCTGGAACTTAAATTTTAAAACCCAAATGCAAAGGCTAATGTGGGGACAACAGCATGCCTGCCCGTGGAAGGGGTGGAGCTGCAAGCCCAGCTGCAGTTTGGGTGCAGGCTGCACATCACCTGGGAGCACTGTGCCCCCACTGCACAGAAGTAAGTGGCTGAGTCCTCCAGCTGGGAGGCCGTGATGTGCAGGGTACTGGACAGGTCCTTAGGATTTATTGTGGAGCTTAACCGTCCATTGTGTTTTGCCTCTGAAGTCAAGTAAAAGAGACTGATGAGACCACCACCAGGATTCTGTCGGAACCACTGCACTCGGTACACTGTGGTAGAAAAATTGCATCTCAGAGTAGAGTTGGTTCCCTCCTGGAGGCTCAAGGCTGGAGGACTCTGCTCCACCTTCTGCCCTCTCACCCCTGCTTGGAAAGAGAAAAACAAACACAAATGATGTCACTGGGGAGGGGTGGGGTGGCTGAAGCACTTTTCAAACCTGTAAAATATCTCAGAAATACTGAAGTAGAAGCTCTGTGCCAGCTTTTCCTTCCCTCTCTCACTGTCAACTGTGGGAACACTCCCCAGTCCCCATCTGGGATAGCCCCAACTCACAGCAAACCTGCACCCACAGAAGCCACAGCAGAGTGCCCAGGTGTCTCTCCATGACCTCCTGCCCAGACACTGTGCTGCCTCTGCCCCAACTCTGGAGGATGTGAGTCCTGGACCCAAGAAAAGATTCTTCCTTCAGTCAGTAGGCTCCACCACACTCACTACACACCAATCACCTGTGAGCTTGGTCATTCATTTTAACAGCAAACTCCACCCACAGTGGCCCAGTGAACCAGCACAGTCATCTCTCCAAAACTCTGGGTATGAACAGTGCAGAATGGTAAAGAGTAAAATATACAAGGTATGAAGATATACAGGTTGTTTTTTAAAGTATATTTTATTGATTATGCTAATACAGTTTTCCCAATTTTCCCCCTTTATCCCCTCTCCAACCTGCACCCCCTAACCCTCCAGCATTCCCCCCTACCTTAGTTCACGTCCATGGGCTGTAAATATAAGTTTTTTGAGTTCTCTTTCCTATACCATTTTTTACCTTTCCCTGTCTATTTTATGCCTACCAGTTATGCTGCTTCTTCCCTGTACCTTTTCTCCCCTATTCCTCCCTTCCCCTCCATGTGATCTCCATTTCTGAAAACCCTCCATGTGATCTCCATTTCTATGATTCTATTTCTGTTCTAGTTGTTTGCTCAGTTTGTTTTTTGTTTTGTTTTAGGTTTGATTGTTAATAACTGTGAGTTTGTTGTCATTTTACTGTTCATATTTTTTATCTTCTTTTTCTTAGATAAGTCCCTTTAACATTTCATATAATAAGGGCTTGGTGATGATGAACTCCTTGAACTTGACCTTATCTGGGAAGCACTTTATCTGCCCTTCCATTCTAAATGATAGCTTTGCTGGATAGAGTAATTTTGGATGTAGTTCCTTGCCTTTCATGACTTGGAATACTTCTTGCCAGCCCCTTCTTGCCTGTAAGGTTTCTTTTAAGAAATCAGCTGACAGTCTGATGGGCATTCCTTTGTAGGTTACTGTCTCCTTTTCTCTTGCTGCTTTGAAGATTCTCTCTTTATCTTTTATCTTGGGTAATGTGATTATGATGTGCCTTGGTGTGTTCCTCCTTGGGTCTAACTTCTTTGGGACTCTCTGAGCTTCCTGGACTCCTTGGAAGTCTGTTTCCTTTACCAGATTGGGGAAGTTCTCCTTCATTATTTGTTCAAGCAAGTTTTCAATTTCTTTCTCTTCTTCTTCTCCTTCTGGCACCCCTATAATTTGGATATTGGAATGTTTCAAGACATCCTGGAGGTTCCTAAGCCTCTCCTCATTTTTTGAAATTCTTGTTTCTTCATTGTGTTGTTCTTTAAAGTTTCTTTCTTTCTTCTGGTCCACACCATTGATTTGAGTCGTTTTTCTTCCCATCCCTGTTGGTTCCCGGTACATTTGCCTTCATTTCCCTTATGGTCGCCTTCATTTGTTTATCTAATTTGTGACCAAATTCAACCAAGTCTGTGAGCATCCTGATTACCAGTGTTTTGAACTGTGCATCTGATATGTTGGCTATCTCTTCGTCGCTTAGTTGTATTTTTTCTGGAGCTTTGATCTGTTCTTTCATTTGGGCCATTTTTGTTGTCTTGGTGCACCTGTTACGTAGTAAGGGGCGGAGCCTTAGGTTTTCACCAGGGCGGAGGAACCCACGCTGCTGCTGCATAGTGACACTGTTTGTAGGGGAGGGGACCGAGAGGGAACAATGGCGCTTGCTCCACTCTCTGCTGGTTCTCTCAAACACACTCTCCTGTGAGTCCAGGAGTTTCTTCTGCTGCCGCCGCCTCAACCCCCACAGGAGCTTTCATTCAGAGGCTTTGAGGCTTTATTTCCCCGGGCTGGAACTCTGGGTTTCAGGGTCTGTCTCGCTCCCCAGTTGTTCCTCCCGGTTTATCCGCAGGAGAGAGTGGGACGCCCGGTCCGCAGCGCCACCTCTTCCAGCCCACCACGCCCTTCCCCGATCCGCCAGCCGCCTCCCCGCCGTCTGGCCCAGCTCGCCCCTCCTACCCATCTGGATGAAAGTTTCTTCTTTAGTTCCTTGGTTGTCGGGCTTCCATACAGTTCGATTTTCTGGCAGTTCTGGTTGTTTTTTGTTTTAAAATTTGTTGTTGTCCTTCTTTTGGTTGTGCGAGGAGGCACAGTGTGTCTACCTACGCCTCCATCTTGGCCGGAGTCCCGCAAGAGAGTCTTGACAGAAGTGTGGCGTTTCCTCATTCAGCCAAAGTAGTCATACTTGTTATTTTCTTCGTCTCCTCATACTACCCTTTACTAGACATGTCCCTGCATAGCACTGGCAAGATGGGGCTGAACTAGGAAAGAATTCATTCATGGACTGATATTTTAAAACTTCCCCAATAGCTGCCTCAAGGAGGGGAACCATGTGACTCAGGGACAGGTGTGGAAAGATTTTTCAATACAGCCTTTTGAATTTTGAGCCATATGAATAGATTTTATTGTATGTTCAAAAATAAATAACTGAAAGTCAAACTAAAACCAAAACAATCTCCCTTCAATATTGATGTTCTGTTACATTTTGTACTGAAAATATTTTTCTAGTGTAAGCAGGTAGCCCATCTGTTAAGTGCTATGACTTTAAGGAACCACAAAAAGGACAAAGTGGTCTGAGTCTTCCTTGCAAAAGATAGTAAACTATCAAAATTCAAAAGCAGTACTTTCCTGAGTAAAATTTGCATCACAAAAGGAATCTAAGTCCTATATGTCTATTTTGAAAAAGTTTCACATAGTATATTCCCAGGGCAAAATTGAAAGATGTGTCTTTACCAGGAAGCAACTTGTATTAGGTAAATATTGGGCCATTTCTTGGCATGCATTATTGACTGTTTATTTATGCTGTGGCTGAAATGTAAATTAATTGATTAAATGGTCCATGAAAGATAAAATATTCTATCTACATAAATAAAAAGATTATTGGTTGATATTGCTTATTTTGTCAGATTCATACCGGAACTAAGAGCTAAATTACTACAAGAAGCAAAAGTCAATTCACTTATAAAGCCAAAAGAGAATTCTAAAGAAAATGAATTTATGAAAGATGAAAGAAAAATAATTTATACTAACACTCTGCTAAATACTTCAGTTTTGGGAAAGGTAAAAACTGGTTTTCTTTTTAGCCAGTAACTGTATTATAGTTAGCACTCTAATGATAAAAATTACCATTCTTCTGACTCAGATTTTGGATGCATCTATTCCAGGACATGGAAAAAGAGAAAAAGGCCAAGGAAATCAGAGTCAGAGTTAACAAAGTCAAAGGAGGAAATGTCTTAGAACCAAAAAAGACAGAGTATGAAAGTGGACATTGTCAACAAGATGCAATTAAAAATGCTCATACTGTGTCTCAAGATACAAAACTTGTAACCAGTGAGCCAACAAACCCTGCCACGCCCAGCACTAACTCTAATAGCCTGAAAGACAATCTGCATGCTGGAGGTAGCATGATGATGCCACCTATTAACCTAACTGGCAATAATTTGATGGCGTCCAATCACAACGCAAATCTCTCCCACTCCAAATCAAGGTGAGTTCTAACAGAAAAGAGACAGAAGGAAATGGACCTAAGGAATCCTCATGATTGTTGTAGAAGAAATTAACTTTTCTTGGCTATATAGACATTTAATTTTTCACTAATGCCTTTTAGGAAAACCTCAATTAAAAAAAAAAACTCTTAGAAAATTTTTTTTTTAATTTGGAGAGAAAAAGGTGATATGACCTAAGTTCTGGTATTGATGAGCCTTGGTATAACAAAGTAAGCATTATTTCTTTATCATAGCAAATTCTGTAAGTGGAAAGAGGATAGTTGAAAATAATCTTTAATAGTCAAATAGTTTTTCAAGCTCAAAAGTTTTGGGAGGAAAACAACAGATGGGGCTAGTTTCAGTTTTACCTACTGATACAGATTGAGAGAATGGTACAGGAGTCTAATAATCAAGGGCAGTGTGATGGATGGCCAGGGTCTGTCTAGTAAGGCATCAAGGCCAGTTCTAAATTTTGGGAAACTACTGTGTATCTAGATGAGGGAGGAGACTACGTTCAATAGCCCAAGCTGACCCTAGCAGACTGGTTTGGGCTCTCAGTTGTGAAACTTAGTGCTCCGCAGAGGTGGGAAGTGCACCTGTCGGAGTCAGTTGAAAGGTACAGCAGGTTACAGAGTTACAGACAACAAGAGCTCAATTGTTCTTTCTTTTTAAACATTTTTATTTATGTATTTTTAGAGAGGGGGAGGGAGGAAGAAAGAGAGAGAAACATCAATGTGTGGTTGCCTCTGGTGTGCCCCCTACTGGGGACCTGGCCCGCAACCCAGGCATGTGCCCTGACTGGGGATCTAACTGGTGACCTTTTGGTTCGCCGTCCAGTGCTCTACCCACTGAGCCACACCAGACAGAGCCTTTCTTTTCTATCTTTCTTTCTTTTTTTTTTTTCAGTAAGTAATGGTTTCTTTAAAAAAAAATTTTTTTTATTGTTCTCAATTGTTCTTGAGATGACCCCAAAAACCATGGCTGCCGTAACCATGGTTGTAAATCAGCTTCGGACAGCAAGCTCCGAAATCCTGAAACGTACTAGTTAAGAGATCCAGGTGCAGATCAGGTGGAAGGGGCCCAGCTGGCTAGCTGGAGAAACCCTACAGTGTGACTGTTACCCCTGGTGTCAGCTGCGAGGGGGTTGTTCCCTGCTTTGTCTTCACCTCTGCTTAGCGCAGCCGGTACTCAAGGACTGACAACGCCTTTTGGCACTCAGTGTTCAAACGGTAGACTCCCGTGGTATAACTTACATGATATTGAAGCTAACACAGAAGCAGTTCTGGGGAGTTGTAACTTCTCATTTGTTTTTACATAACAGGTTAACTGAAAGAGCAAAAAAGAGGCATACTTCACAATCTATTGGACAAGTTATGGCTAATAGCAGGCAAGAGGATACAGGTCCCATTCAGGTAAGACGAGAAGCTAGTCATCGAAACACAGCCTCTTCCAGCACTGTCTCCCTGACTGCCCCCCTTGTCCTTTTCTCCATCTCTGGGGGGGGCTCACATTTTTATAAATGTGCTTTTAGTTTCCTTTTTTCCCCTCTGAGATGAAAATAGGCCATCATTTCCTTATTGCCTTCATAATTTTAGTTAATTTCTTTTAACTTGATTTGTGTATTCAGTATGTTATTGGGGGGAAGGGATAAGTTAAGATTTTCACCTTTAAAAGTCACAAGACTTTTTGGTTTTTCATCTCCAAAAAATGTTTTTAATATATATTCCTGTATAGATTAAAGCAACTGCCAAATAGATACATTTCACTTTTCACTAGAAAAAAATAATCAATGTAGTTCATTCCCTCATTTTTTTATTTTACGTAACAAAGTAGCTTATTCAAAATTGAACCTCAGTGTTACTTGCAATAGCAAAAAATTGAAAAGACAAATTCACCCAAGAGCAAGTGACTGGTTGAGTACATTAGAATGTATCTACACAGTGGGATACCACGTATACTTTGTGGAAGATTGTTCATTAACTTAGGAAAGTTTCTTTTCCTCTTTATTTTTAAACTAAAGTTGAGCACAATATTATATTAGTTTCAAGTGTCCTCTTTTATCCTGTTGAAGTTCTCACTAAGTTCCTTCAGCATCCTTATAACCATCGTTTTCAACTCTGTATCTGGTGGTTTGCTTGCCTCCATTTTATTTAGTTCTTTTTCAGGGGATTTCTCCTGCTCTTTCATTTGGGACCTGTTTCTTAGTCTCCTCATTTTGGCTGCTTCCCCTGTGTTTGATTCTATGTATCAGGTAGAGCTGCTATGTCTCCTGGACTTGGTAGAGAGGCCTTGTGTAGTAGTTGTCCTGTAGGGCTCAGTGGTGCAGCTCCCCAGTCACCCAAGGTGGGTGCTCGAGTGCAACCCCTGTGTGGGCTGTGTGCACTGTCCTGTTTAGTCGAGCCTTGATTGCTGTTGGCCTCACTGGGAGGGACTGACATCCCCCCAGGTCAATCAGCTGTGAGGACCAGCTGCTACCAAAGCAAGGATTTGTTTCAGTGGGGCTTCAGTCAAGTCTGCCCTTTGAATGTGTTGCTTGTGGAGGTGGTTGCATTGTAATCCAGCATGGTCTAAAGCTGCCCACTGGGTGCACTGGGTGCTCTGGGGCCTCCTGGGATGTGCAAGGTCATCCACCACTTGTGCCCTGCCTGGAGCCACTTGGCATGAGCTACGGGACAATCTGTAGATGGCTGCTGCTTGTGCTGGGCTTAGTGGGGCCTGGGAGAGGCCCAGCTGTGAACTAAGGCTGGCTTCTGCTAGTGCCAGGCCTAGGGTGACTTAGTCAGAGGTACGGGGTGTAGAAGATGCTGCTTCTTTGAGAGATGTTATGAAAGTCCAAAGCATGAGCCACGAGAGGCCATTTGTAAGAAAAGGCCACTGGAAATGGCTTGGGTGGCCCTGCAGGTTAGGTGGGGTGGGGTCTCAAGGAACCACCAGGGCCCTGGCAACAGTGTTGGCCAGACTAATGGAGGCTCAGAGATGGATCCAGCCTGCTGGCTCTGGGGGGAAAGGGCTCAGCAAAGAAACAATGGCCTCTGCCTGCACTTCTGTTGGAGAGAAAGCTGCCTCTCCAGCCCTTACCTTGAAGCCAGGCAGTTCAGTTAACATAGGAAAGTTCGTATCGTTTGTCGTCAATTGAGCAACAACAGGTAACATAAAAAGTTTTCTAGAATGCTGGGTTCACAAGTAACTTCTTCTTTTGGGTTTTCTTAGTATCCAGAGCACTTCATTTTGTAAATAGAAAGATAAATTATCAATAAAATGCACTGAAACAATTTGTCCAAAATCAGAGCAATAAATAGGATTAAAAATCAAAAGTTAAGATTGTGATTCTCATGATCAAGACTTTTATTCTCAGGATTCAATATGCTAAAAAAAAAACGTTTGTTGCCATGGCCAGGTGGCTAAGTCGGTTGGAATGCTGTCCTGCGCACCAAAATGTTGCTGGTTCAGTTCCTGGTCAGGGCACATACTTAGGTTGCAGATCCAGTTCCCAGTTGGGATGTATACAGGAGGCAACCGATCCATGTTTCTTTCTCACATTGATGCTTCTCTCTCTTCTTCTCTGAAATCAATAAGAACATATCCTCAGGTGAGGATTTTTTTTAAAAGATTTTATTTATTTATTTTTAGAGAGAGAGGAAGGGAGAGAGAAAGAGAGGGAGAGAAACATCCATGTGTGGTTGCCTCTCATGTGTGTCCCTCACTGGGAACCTGGCCTGCAACCCAGGCATGTGCCCTGACTGGGAATCGAACCAGCGACCCTTTGCTTCTCAGGCCCGTGCTCAATCCACTGAGCCACACCGGCCAGGGCAGAATTAAAAAATAAATAAAATAAAAATAAAAAAGTATGCTTTATGAAACTCTTATTGAAGTTTAATCTGGCTTACATGTTTATTGGTATTCTACTCTCCTAGGCATTATTATGCTCAACATATACTATCCAAATGGCTAGTAATTCTAGACTTGTCATTCAGTACTTACGCTTCTTTCTTCGAATTAAGTCTTGTTTATTTGTGTTTAGAGCCAAATGGAGACGACTGTATTTAATGAGCATACAGGTCAAAATGACCAAATGGCAAATGGAAACAAAAGGAAGCTGAATTTCCCCAGACCCGACAGGAAAGAATTTCACTTCCCAGAACTGCCCTTCATATTACAGTCAAAGGAGACGAAAAGAATGGAAGGTACACCTTTGCTGCGCAGCGGTCCAGATGCCATCTTTCCCAAAACCGTTTTCTGTAATGTAACTTACATTTTATAATGTGATTCAGGTAGAAAATAGTAAATTACTGCAAATACTATTTTCAGCAGATGAGAATTTTTTCCCCATAGTTAAATAAAGGGTGAAACTTAAAGGAGAAAATTTTAAAGAAAGGTTAAGAAAACTTTAAAGTGTAAATTTGTCGTTAGCTCACTGTTGTTGAAATGTTTAGAACAGTATTTGAAGGTGATTTGGGTTTATTATATGACCTGGAGCAATTCAATTTCCTATGCTTTTCCATGACTATTTGTCCATATAATGGCAGGAATTACATATGTGCTTCAGGAACCCAAGGATTTGGTAGATTAAAATTTATAACATGTATTGATTTCTTCAAATGAAACTCTTTCTTGGCTGAGTAAATGTTACATTTCTTTGAAGAACAGTGACACCTTGTGAAAAGTTAATATAATAGCAAGACTATAGTACCTGTATAGTTCAAGAGGAGTTTTCTGATCCCCTTTTTATTCTTTAAAATAAATAGCCAGATTTATTAATTTTTCTTCAATAAATCAATTAAGACTTTAAAGCCCCAATTATACACATGTTGATAAAGCTCGTGTAATGAAGCCTAGAACATTTATTGTTGTATTAAAAAAAAACAAGTAAACATGATTATTGAGCTCACGGTGACAAACCTTCCATGTTAGGACCTCAAAACAGTGAACATATAAATATAATCTTAATGTAATTGTTCTTAACCATTTAACTCATTTATGTGAAATGGCACTTTTTCAAGGAATTACACCCCACACTGTCTGCTAGCTGCCGTTAGCGTGCACCTGTCGGCAGGGGGCGAGCAGACCGTGAAGTCTCCATGAGCACGGATAACTCCGCTCGCCCACACTGCGGGCACGCACGACACTGCTGCACCAAGAAAAGCCCGATGAAGTGTTATCTGATCATGTTTTCCCCCGGGTCCACACTGTCAGTTACATTGTGCATATAATATTCTTTTAGTTTTCAGGAGCCCGAGTCACAGAATTAAAAAATAAATGTCACCCTGGCCAGGTAGGTCCGCTGGTTGGAGCGTCGTCCTGATACTCCAAGGTTGCAGGTTTGATCCCTGGTTAGGGCCCATAAAAGCACCAACCAATGAATCCATAAATAAGTGGAACAACAAGTGGATGTTTCGGTCTTTCCCTCAAATCAGTCAATCAAGACAAATACATAAAAATAAATGTATTCTAGATTTTTTATACAGTCATAAAACAAATAATTTATGATTGGTACATTTTACCTTTACAACTCATGATTTGTTCAGTTCCTTTAGAATAAAGTGGGAAACTGACTTAAGTGGCTATCAGAATTTCCATTAGAAATTCTTAAAAAGGAAAGTAAAATTTCAATGTAAGAATAACAAGTTGTCGTTGTTGTATATATTTTTACAAAAGTTAAACAGATAAAAGTGCCGAAGAGGGAATCAAAGAAAACAGATTCATCTAAAATACCAACATTACTTAATATGGATCAAAATCAAGAAAAACAAGAGGTAAAACTTTTTGTTTATAGCTTTTACTAAAGAACGCTATTTAGAATACTTCACTTGGTGTGTAAATTTAGTTATTATCATTGGAAAGTTATATAAAAATTCCAAATTCTGTAGTCTTTGAGCTCTAGAAACAGATCTCTATTTTCCTAGAATAACCACTTACTAAAGGTTCTTAAGGCTTTTCCGGGGGGTGAGGGAAGGCCGTCAATACCAGCCCTCACGTGGATGTTGGAGTGGCGTTCAGGGGAAGAGTATGTGTGTCATGCGTATTACCTAACGTCGGCTGAATAAACCATGCCAGAGGAAATGAATAATGGCATAAACATATGGTTATACTGGCCGCAAGAACAGATGTATTTGTCTTGAGCCTCTTCCTTCCTGTTTTTTCTCCAGTTTGTTCCCACATCTCTGCTGTGCACCTGCTGTCCTATTTTCACAAATTTTTGCTTTTAGCTAGCTATCAGATAATCTTGTGGAAATGTCCCAGCTCCTACCCACCAGAAAATCTTGAATTTTATTTAGAAGTCTTGAAGCCCCAAACATGCAAATGAATACTCTCACAGGGGTGTCCAACCTGCAGGCCCACAGGCTGCACGCGGCCCAGGATGGCTATAATGCAGCCCAACACAAAATCGTAGGTTTACTTAAAATCTGGTTTTGCTCATCAGTTTCTGTTAGTGTTTGTGTATTTAATGTGTGGCCCAAGACAACTCTTCTTCCAGTGTGGCCCAGAGGGGCCAAAAAGTTGGACACCCCTGCAAGGTATTCTTTTAAGAGAAGGGGATTGTGGTGAGTACTCACTGGATTAGATCACATAGCTGGCCTTCTTTCTGTGAGGTCATCAACTTTATTATCTCAGTTTCTTATTTTTTAAATAAAATTGATTACATTTTTATTCATGATAAAATCA
This sequence comes from Macrotus californicus, assembly GCA_007922815.1. Taxonomy (NCBI): domain Eukaryota; kingdom Metazoa; phylum Chordata; class Mammalia; order Chiroptera; family Phyllostomidae; genus Macrotus; species Macrotus californicus. Next base: position 2,620 of record VMDR010024347.1, on the reverse strand, counting down.
GCACATACTGATCAAGGAAATTGAAAGAAATTAGAAAAATCAAGAAACTTTGATCTGAAACTATTTAAGAAGGCATTTATCTAAATCTGTTCAATCTCTACAACATTCAAGTAAAATAGTTATCAGACATTGTTAGATATATTTTCACAGTGACATTTATGTTTTATTCTTGGCCTAGAACTTAAGAATGCACAAGTCCACTTTGCAGAGAAGAGACATTTTCTAGATAAAACAAGAAAACCATTAGTGCTCATTTTTTAGTTCATTATAAAAAGTAAAAAGGTGGCTTTAAACCTGGGCGACTTACTGATGTCACAGCATGTTGAACAGCACACCATTTGCACATTTTTTGAATGATTGATAAGTTAGGGCTCCTGAGCCGGGCAGGCTGGTAATATGCTGCATGTGCTTAGCTCACTGTCCTATGAGAGCCACCTCCACCACCCCCCCACACACCCCCGGACTACAGTTACATTCCAATGCAAGAAGAAAGGAACTCAAGATAGTTATGTCATTTTTTAAATACAAAAGTAAATAGGAAGGGAAAATCTCTTCTTGTTCATGTGGTGTAGAACTCTTCAAAAGATGACATTTTTAAGAGTGACCTTGAAACAGCTGTTATTAGAAATAACAAGAAGTCATATGCTGATGGTTGTAGTTTATTTGTACTGTCCATTCAAATGCAGTTTTGACAAGTGACTGAAATTGCATCTAAGGCTAGTCCAAACGCTTTTAATAAATTAATGTCAGAATTAAGAAAATTCTCTAAATTTTGAGTTGGTAATTTGTTTTGTTTGGTTTTGGTAATTTGTTATTTTAGAGCACCAGAGAATATCACCTGTTTTTAAAAATATAAGAGGTAATAGCAACTTACTTGTTTTATTCTTGGTTCTGTCATCGACTTGTTTTTGAATTACCTAATGAGATCCAGGCACTTCCCAGGTGTACATTAAACTCATTTAGGCATCGTAAATGTATATTGAAATAGTACAGATATGCATTGAATAGACTCTATGACATAGAGAGAAACCCTAAATTACTGCTACTGAGTTAGGCAAGAGAGATAAGAGCCCATACAAAAACTACCTTCAGTTCTGTTTCATGATAATAGTAGGAATACTTTGCTAGATAGTCTCCCTGTGCCGCATAAAACAATCTCCAGGTGCAAAGTACAAGTACTTATCTGTGGCTTAGCCAAAGACTCGCCATTTCCTCAATTAAGGTCCTGTTTCTATTTACTTTTTTAGAATACAGGAAATGCACAAACTGAAAGGAAGAAGGACCTGCCAGATGTAGAGTAGAAAATGCAGCAGCTGAAAATTCAGGGAATCCCAGAATCACTGTATGGTTTCTTAAAAAAATCCTTTTTTAAATATTACATGCACAAAAATGCTGACTAGATAATTCTACAGATATATCATAAAATCTGTAATGTGTGTATTCACCTAATTTGTTTTTAAATGTGTTAACCTTTAAATTATTCATGTTTTCTTAATTTGAACATTAATTTATAAAAACTGCGTGGCTGGTGCATTCTAATATAATGACAGCTTACATTTAGTTGTATAATTTTATCTGATGGTGTCTCAGTTCACGTTTCGTTAGTGGTCCTTCTTGGCTTTGGTTCTGAGGGCACCAAACATTTCGGAGCAAACACGTACACCTGATAAGTGTGCAACAGGTTCGACTCCACACTGAACACTCTGAAACAGCATTTCAGCACATCGTGACGGTTGTGTTTAATAAGGATGGAAATTGGGCACAGCATTGAAGCAAATCTTTTGGCTTGACTAGCATGTTTATCATTCAGTAGTTTAATAGAATATGTTGTTACATATAATTAAACATTAATAGGCCAAGTTTTGGCAGCATATATTTACATTCTTATCTCTGGTTCTTACTGGCTTGGTTTCTAATTTTAGGGTGGAGATGGCCATTGTGAAGGGCAGAATTTGAAGAGGAACGTATTTTTTTTGTGGTAGTGTCTTTGAAATCTTAAACTACAAATTGGCATGTCTTCCCTTTTTATTATATATGCAATAGGAATGTAATGGGCTGTTAAGATGACCATTCATCTGCATTAGCATCATCCAACTTCATTTTGTTAGCAAACTGTTCACTGTTTTCTCCTTTCTTCTAAGGACTCTGTTGATGTGATGCTCTGATTTGGAATTAAAGTCATCTCCTGTCTGCCTGCCTCTTTCCTTGCCATGATTAATGAGTAGGTAATAATACATCCTGTCACACGGCACACACTGTACTTCCACTCATCTCTGCCCTCTGCTCCTCACGTACCCTTACATGTCAGCTGTTTCCTAGGAGGCTTAGGGTTTCTGAAGTGAGTTCTTAATGAAACATCTGACCCATTGTTTTAAAAGCTACTCAAAACAATAAATTAAATAAAACAAAAGCTGTTTATTAGCATGACGTGATTAAATCTATGTTCTGTTAGTCAGCTATGAAAGTATTTGTAACATTTATAAAGTATCTGTAAATTATATGGTATTCAAATGTTAATTATTTTATTATGCTTTTAAACAACTACTAGCGGTCTTCCTTTTCTATTTAATAAAATAAATTATATGCAACCCTGAAGAAATATATACCAAAATTCTCGGTT
>VMDR010024346.1:0-15088 GCA_007922815.1 Macrotus californicus | reverse complement strand
TTACTCTCTCCCCAGTGGGTCATGAGGCACGTGAGAAGTGCTATGCATGCAATAGTGAGCAAAATACAGTTGTTCTGGCCTCAGGGGCTTACCTTCTAGCAGGCAGACACAAATCAAACTGTCACCCAAGCAATATGTAAAATTACAGCCATGGTAAGTGCTTCAGGGTGTGTTATGAAGGCAAAATCACAACCACCACTTGGATTCACATAAACATTGGCAAAGCACTGGCATTAAGAGGTGTCTCCTGATAGTATATGATTAAAGCGTGGATGGTTAATTCCTTCATAATCAACATTTCTTGCAGAAAATGTCACAGACAGCTCACTGGAATCTCTAATACTGAAAATACAGAGACAGATTGCCCTCTGATAGGATTCAACATTTTAGGGGAGGAAATCAACACTTCTTAGATAAAACATCCAAGATCCCAGGCTGCACTCTACCACACTGGAGAGAAAAAAACGCACCCTACTGAGTCATTCAATAACAGGCATTGGTATCTTCTATGTACTAAGTATTGTGCTGAGCCATACAGGTGCAATAAAAAGAAGGCATGATTCCTGCCTCAAGGAGCTGCCAGCTCTCGGAGAAGCATGCGAGGCCACACACGGACAGCAGAGGACTCAGCGATGGGACGACAGGCTGGGGCAATGCTAGCCCTCTCTAAATACTGAAGGGCAGGAAAGCTATGGTGTCTTCTTCCTTGTCTGAACTGTCTAAAGGTGGATGAGTTTTCCCATGAGAAAATAGGTTTTACTCCCACCAGTTCTATCAACCCATCCTTCAACTTCTTTATCTCACCTGTTATATCAACTCTAGATGCCCGTAGGCATGACTTTTTAAAGTGTTTGCTTAAGAATTTTCAAAGATTCAGAAAGGTACTAAAAATCATATAATTACTATCCATATATGCAAACCCCAATTTTATTAAGTGTTAACATTTTTGAAATCTTCTATAGATCTCTTTAATTAATAGGTAAAACTTTAATGAAACACTTGAAGCTACCTTTGCCCCCTACTAATCCATTCCCTTCCTCTACCCTCCAAGCCTGTACTGCCATGGAACAGTACGTACAGAACAGTACATCAGCTGACGTTGTTGTCAGCCTCCCCCAGCCATGTCCTCATGTATTTACTGAATTCATACATCTGATTGTTTTCTAAAACTTTTACCCTCGTTTACTTTCTTGCTCAAAACTCCTCAGGGCCTTCCCATTGCCAGGCCCAATGGTTCTCAAATCACACCCATCTTCTGTATCCCCTTGGGAGTTTCAAAATTATATAAAAAGATTCCAGGGTTGTCCATGAGGACTTTTCCATTTTCCTGGGTTTCTTGACCTTAGAACTGTTGACACTTGGAACTGCACAGTTCTTTGATCTGGGGACAGTCCTGTGCACCACAAAACGTTTAGCAGCATCACTGGCTTCCAGTCACTAGATGACAGTGGCATGCACCCTCTGCTCCATTCTAACAACCAAAAACATCTCCAGACATTGCTGTATCAACCGTGTCTTTTATTTTCTATGGCTCTGATGCTTTCACATCTGGGCCTTCCTGACACTGGAGGGCACCGCCCCTCCCAGCATTAGTCAATTCCGAGAGTCAGTAAGCAACTCGTCCACAAGTGTGCTTTTCAGTTACAAGCCAGCCAAACCAGAGCACACACTCCAGCTGCCTTCTTCATGAGCTCTCACTCTCCAGGCCACCACCTACCTGCCCTCATCACGTCACAGCCAGCTACCAGATCAACAAGGAGAGCCCCAGGTCCCAAAGCTTGCTGAAATTATCAGACTAGCCAATCCCAGACCTACTTACCCTGCCTCACATGTTCTTTGCCATGGAAACCACAGTAAAGGCTCATGCCCACAGTTTCCCCTTCTTCTTCTGGCTCCTGACCGACCCCTGGAGCTTCCCTGTGTAGCCTGCCCTGTGCTCTGAGGAACTGAGTAATCATTTATCTTTTGTATGGCAGTTGTTTCCTGGTCTATTGGGTTTACTGTACCTCAAATTTTCTATGAACTACAGTATATTTTAAAACAAAATACCCCAGTTTGGGAATGACTAGGTTAACCTGAAACCTAGACATCTGTAGCTTAACACTAATTATCTTGGTGATGTGAGATTGACAATTTGGGGGAACCCTAATCTTTAGGCTTTATGCACAAGGACTTCAGCCTGGAGATCAAGGCTTTGTACAGTGTGACCCGGTGAGCATGAATGCCTTCTCCTCTCCTGCATAGCACTCAGCTGCTTTAATTTTCTTGCTCTGCAACTGGTCCTTGTCTCCATCCTGATCCCTATCACTTCCAAACCTTTGCTCCAGAGGCAGACTCAGCCTTTTCTAATGACCTCTTGGACTTCTACTCTCATACTTATTGTATTTTTTAAAATAATCCATGTTTGCCCTGGCCAGTGCAGCTCATTCGGTTGGAGCATCGTCCCATACACCAAAAGTCAGCAGGTTCAATTCCTGGTCAGGGCACATACCTAGGTTGTGGGTTCAATCTCCAGTTGGGGCTCATATGGGAGGCAACTGATTGATATTTCTCTCTCACATTAATGTTTCTCTCCCTCTCTCCCTTCTTTTCTCTCTGAAATCAATAAACATATTTTTTAAAAAATAACCAATGTTTGTTTAGTAAAGGAATAAACTCACTACTTCTTAATCATGACAGATTTAAAACTTCTAAACACTACTTTCATGCCATCATGCTTTACAAACTCTCATGCAAATGTGAAGCAGTAATTGCAAATTTATACTCTCATAACACATGTCAAGGCCTGTCTCACAGTTTAATTTTGTATCTCTTTCTATGGTTGCTTGATTCCTGTCTCTCTCTTGCACTAGACTGAAGTCTTTATGAGGTCAAAGATCAAGTCTGTTTTTGATCATCATAATATCTGCATTAGTTACCATAGTGTCTAACAATAAACATTTGGTGGATAAATGAGGAATTGATTAATTAATTAACCAGTTAATCAGCTACTACTTTATTTTGTCTTTTCAACTTGATGTCAAGCTTCTGTAGGTTACTTCTTTGTTTCCTTGTTTTCTTCCAAACGTATGAATATAGTTATGTTTAAACAGCACACATTGAAACAATAAATGATAATTATTATCTGAATTACATTAGTGTTATCAGTTGTACTCTACAGAGACAGGGCTGATGATGCCTGCCAAGTACTCATTTGTTTTATTTTTTAAAATGGGTAAACTCCCTTTGAACAAAAAAAGAAAAAAAAACAATTGCCTTTGAAAAGAAATATGATGTTATTTATGGCAATTATGTCATTGCTTATCTGGAAATTACAGATTTAATTAAAACTGAGCATTGGTTCCTAAAACCAAAAACTGTCCTTGCGTCTGACAAATGTCATTATTGTCAGGGTACATCCAAAAATGAAATAGAATTGGCAGAAAATGCTCTCTGCCATTGTTATTTCTGTTTTATATACTGAGATGCCCTGCAGCCTGAGGGAAAAAACAAACAGGTTTTCCCACATCCATCCTTTCCCACCTCTGCATCTTCATTTCTTTCTTAAATGGAGAAAAAACACCCTCTCAAATGCTGGCATTGTTTTTCTTTGAGTAATAACTCTGTGTGTGCTTAAAACATGCTCACTTAACAGTTCACTGTGAGAATTCCCTCCTCCAACCCTCAGCCATGGGACAGGAGGTGCCACTGTCCTGCTTCTAGACCCTGCCCGACTCAGGAGCTCCTCAGGGTTGACAGCAAGTGTGGTCAGCAGAATTATTCCACAAAGCCTCTTCACTGTGTGCTTCACCTGCACTGTTTTGATGCAATTAAGACCTCATTGTTTCTCAAGGTTTGATTTTAATTTGTATCTAAAGGACTCGAACACCTAAAATAAAATGCTGGATTAGGAAGGCAGCCCACAGGCACTGTACCATAGCACATGTCAGACCTTCTCTCTCAAAGAACAAATGAGACACTCGGACAGCTCTTGAGTGTCAAAAGGATGTTTTTGACCATGGCTTGTATAGTAACTGCCAGCACTATGATCCCCAAAAAACTCTCTGTTCTTTCTTAGCTGTACAAACCTTCAAACTTCTTTGACAAAATAAATCTGCACTTCAAAATTTATATTCCAAGATTGGGAAACAAGAGTACACTGGCTGTCTCTCAAAACAGAGGAGGCTTCTTTGAAATGGCTCCAGAGGTGACGGCTCTGCCCAGAGCCAACATAAAAGCTGACAACTCCTTCGATGCACCACGCACAGCCCCAGGTCACTCTGGGCAGCAAGATTATATCCCGCCTGCTCTCCAGCCTCCCTCTTTCCTGCTCTCCTGCCTCTCGTTCCAGGCCCCAGCCCTCCCCACCTTGACACCCGCTTTCTCTTCCCCTTCTCATGCTGAGATGCAACCCATTCCTCACCTTCTGTCTCTCCATCTCTCTTTCTTCCTCTCTTCTCTTTTCTGAGCCCTGTAATGAGTCCTTTTTTATTCTTTTTCTCTTTTTTAACTTAGCACTGCCTGCATTTCTGTTCAAGACTTAAATCTGCCAAAGATCCCTACAAAATTAGATGTACTAAAAATAGATGCACAAAGGCACCTCGGAGCCAAAGTTAGAGGGATCCAGCTCTTTCCGTGTCACGCTACCCCAGCCTTCTTCATTGTTAATAACGGGCTGCTGAAAGACCTGAGGATGGCTATGCCCTATTTGGGGGCCTCTTCTCATAGTGAAACTTACCAGCCTCTGGGAATCAAGATGTACCCAGCCTGTCGGCCCACTGGTCTCTGATGAACCCCTCACACACTTGCCGCAGTGGGAACTGGTTTCCCCAGAGAATGAGTGAGACAAACAGAAGTCTGACAGAGACTCTCCGCCAGTGGAGCTGAGATGGCAGCCCAAGCACCAGGTTTGGTTAAAGAATCAGTGAGTTAGATGAAGAAGGAATGAGAGGAAGGGCCCAGCAGCAGGGGTGCAAGCACAGGCCTGCCCCACCAAGAAGAGAGTCCCACACCCGGATGCTCACCACAGGTCGGAGACCCTGCCCTGTTTCCCCAAGGCTCTCCAATGCCCATGTTGCCCTCCATCTGGCCACTCGGGACCCTGAGTTAGTAACCCAGTCTGGTCTTTCCTGCTGCACAGCTTTGAGCTGGACCCGCTGGTGGCCATGCTCCTGTTTTGTCTTCATCTCCTCGGGACACAGCTGAGTCATAGAAACCAAGAGACATTTTGAAGAGGACTAGTCTCAGCACCTTAGCTAGCCTTTGTCAGTGTTTCTCTCTTCTGACCACTGACTGGAGAGAGGGTGCCTCTCTGTCTCATTAAGGCCATGGATGCCTACAACACAGGGACGTGTGCGAACTTCAGGAGCCTCCAGGACAGTTGATCCTGTGATTCCACAAATTGCAGCGCCGGTCATACCACAGATTTTTAGGGGATCACTTCGCCTCCACTCCACACGTCTGTTTCCTCTGTGCATTTTCATGCACACATTTATAAGTCAGCAGCATTTCGCTGTTCCTCGTGGCAGAAAAACAGCAACAGAAATCAGAGCTCTTTGAGCGGAACCTGAGCATTTTTTTCCATAACAAAAAGTTATTATGATATGTATGTAAGTAGAGGGAGACAAGTTTATAAATAACATTAGCTTTTGCCCAAAAATAAAAAAAAGACACAGATTTTGCATGTGATTCAGAATGATTATGGTTTATGGGATGCGGGCTATGACAGACATTCCTGTTCTTTGGGGCTGGTTTTATAGGATTTCAGAGATAGCTTATACCCAAAGGTCAGTTTATGAAAACCTCATAAATGAACATATGTATACATACGTGTTTTAATGACATACTTTTTAAAAAAAAAAGCAGCTTTGAGGTATAATTAAAATATAATGTCCATATTTCAAGTATACAGTTAGGTGAGTTTTGACATGTACATACAATATAAAAACATCATCACAATGAAGATAATGAACATGTCTGTCACTCATAAAGTTTTTATTTTGTTTTTCATTTTTTTAGGTACTTTATTTTTTAGGGCAATTTTAGATTCACAAAAAAATTGAGTCTAAGATACAGAAATTTCCCATGTAACCTCCATCTCCACAAATGACAGCCTCTCCCATGATCAATATACCCCACCACAGTGGTGCATTGTCACAACTGAGTGCTCCACCTTAATATATTTTTACCCCCAAGGACCATAGTTTATCTTAGGGTTCATTCTTGGTGCTTTATATTAGATGGGTTTAGGCAAATGTATGATGATATAGTATCATACAGAGTAGTTTCACTGCCTTAAAAATCCTCTGTAAGGACAAATAGGTGAAGGTTACATGTTACTGTAGGCACAGGTTACTTCTTAAACAATTGTTTTGCTTTGATTGGACAAACTGGGACCAATATCTTTGGATGGAATGTAAAAATAGCAAAAAGAAGACCTGAATCCAAATCTCTGTTTCCTTCTGAAATTCACTGATGACTCATCAGTCTCTTTCTTTCTTACTTGCTCTCTTAATAAAAGTTTTTACTTTCTAATACAACATAAAGGTGTTTTTGTTTTCCCTAGCAACACGTTGTGTAGTGTGGGAGAAATACCACTATTTTATAGGTAACTATTTTACATGTGTGTAGACCATAGGAACAGTTTAAAAAAACAGCAGTATAAACTCAAGCTGATTTCAGGCACCCCAAGCCTTGGTAACCCAGAAGAAAGTTAATGTTGGTGAAGGGTGAACCCTATCTTTGGGTGATAAACTGTATCTTACATTGCTTTTACCCTCCATTCATGACCTCCTTTCAGTTCCTTGAACATGGCATGTATTTTCTTCCTTCAGGTCTACGCGTTTTCTTTTCCTTCAGTTTTAGATGTCTTTGCTCCCTATTCTTTGCCTGACTAAACTGCCTCCTGTTGTTCTATTTCATATCATCATGTTCTCTCCCTCTAGGTGGACACTGTCCAATAAGTAGCCACTGACTGCATGTGGGTATTTAAGTTTAAATGGATTAAATTTAAATAAAATTTTGTTCAGTAACTCAGCACATGACCACATTAAAGTGCTCCAGAACCACATGTAGCTAGTGGCTGCTACACTGAACAGTGCAGCTGTGGGTCATTTCTATTCTCAGAGGAATTCCTATAGAAGAGAACTACATTGAGATCACTTCTTACAATTTCTAATTTTATGTTAATTTGTACAAAAAATTTCTTTTGGTGTCTGCCCCCCTCTGGACTGTATACTTTATAAGTGCAAGAATTACAATGTTGGTCAGGGTTTCGGTGCAAAGTAAGGGCTCAACAGATATTTTCTGAATGAAAGAATGGCATGAGTTAAGTTCAAAATTAGTGGATTGAAAGAATACACAGGGGAGAGGACAAATGTGCAGATGAAAGGCGATACCCTCATATTTGTAGTTCTACTTGGCAAAAAACAAAAAACAAAAAAACTAAAGTATACTGGGGGGAAAGTATATTAGGATTTTCCAGTCTTCATAAAGTTAAAGCATTTCTTCACTTCCTAAAATCAACTGAAAGCATAAGAAGAATGAAGGAAAAAAAAAACAGAGAGGAGAAAGCATCACTTTCAATGGAACTGGGAAGCATCTGTGACCACAAACCACAAAATATGAAATAGAGCCACTAAACAGGAAGGATGGGTTGAATTGGTGGCAGAAGTCTAGAGTGTACATCCTCCTCTGCCTGGCATGAAGAAACCCAAGTGCATTTCCATTGCCTTAAAAAGACCAGCCAACAGCCCCCTTGCTGGAGCAACTGAGTCTTTAGGAATACTTGGACTGTAGGAACATTCCCAAGTCCCATTCCATGTTAGAGAGTATCAGGGAAGCTGGGGCTGGAACATATACACAGACACATTGCCTTTCTGGAAAACCAGTGGTCTGTGTAGCAAGGCAGAGGTAGCCTTCACTATCCACTGAAATGAAAATCCCCTTGCAGAGTACACGCACACACACACAGGTGAAATACGGAGTCATTCTTGGTGTGAGGAGGAAAATGAGCTCTTAGCATAGACCCACTCCAGAGGTAGAGAAGAAGTGCCTCAGGCCCTGTGTGATGTACTCCTCATGCAATTTTTAATCAAATGTTTGACACCCCCCCCACTAAAAAACTGTATCCATTTACAGATAATAAATGATCAAAAAAGAACCAGCCTGAAAAATAGGGATAGATATAACCAGATAGAAGGAAGAAAGAAGCATGCCAAACAAAAGCCACATGGGGAATATTCGTTCATATATCAGAAGAATTTCTTTGCAAAACAGAACAACAGTCCAAACATTTATCCACAGTGTCAAAGAATTTTTAATGGTGTCTGTCATTCTCAGAGCTCAGAAAAGAGATATTGGAATCAAAGAAGAAATGATAAGGCAATAGAGAGAAATAATGTGAACTGAAATAGCTCCAGGAAAAATGTGGGAAAGAAAAAAAACATTTCAAAACCTAAAGCACACTGGAATTGGCAAAAATCAAAATAAATATTGTTGGGAAAGAGAGATGTGAATGACAGGCTTAGAAAAGAAAAAATGAACAATAAATGTGAAAAGGAATGAAAGAGCTACAGAGAAAATGGGACATAGTGGATAAACAGGCATGTCATTGGTGAACCCTCAAAGGAAATGGGTCAAATGAAGCAGACATAAAATATTTAAGTATATAAGAGAAGAACATTTTGTGGAACAAAGATATATGTCTTATGATTTGGAGGGCACACTGAGCCTCTCAGAATTAATGCAGAATGATCAACCAAAACATATCCATTAAATTTGTTGGGCTCCAATAATTACAGATAGTGGCCTACAACATCCAGATCCTTCTCTATCCCTGTCTCCAGCCCTCTCCCCAAAATAAATAAACAAATAAAATACAAATTTTAAGCTACCTAAAGGGGTGAAAAAAGTCAATCTGGGTTCAAAATTATCTAAAGCAACACATGTCCAACTGAGATATAAGAAACAAAACCAAATGATTTATACCAAGACATTTATATCAACTCTAGCACAGGAGGAAGTTTATTTAGCATGCAAAGGAAAAGTATACTCAAAGAGAAGATTTGAGCAGGCTGCTCAGAGAACTGCTTTGCCTTTTAGAAAGAAAGTCACAGAGGGAAAAGAAATGAGCCAACTGGGCTGTGTGGACTCAGGAAACAAGTTACAGAGGCTAAAGGAGGCCCTTCAAGATAAGTTCAGGGAGTTAGCCTGGCATAAGCTGCTGCTGCCCACAGCTTCCCTGGTTGCAAGTTTTGTGAGGCCCTTAGAGTTTAGGAGAAAGAAAGCAAAGGCACATACCTGAAGAAAGAAGGCACAGGCATGAATGAATTTTAGGGGAGGTCTCAGGGAAAGATCGCAATAGAATATTCATCCGCTTTCCAGGTGTGTCCTTTAATATGCTGATTCATCAAAGTGAGCATACAGGGTCAAGGTCACGGTCTCTACTGATTGGTCAGTGCTAGGGGTCACTGATCTTTGCATCTAGTCATGATGCCAGCTTTGGTGTGACTTCATCTGGTTTTGCTGCTTTTGTGGGCTTGGAGCTGAAACACAACTGAGGCCTAGATGTTATCTCTAGTTTGACCAAAACTGTCTCTGTGGTCAGTAGACCTGAGGCTTTGTTCCTAAGATTGTTTGATGCTGATCAGAACCTCATTGTCCTGAGGACTTAGTGCTTCAGGGAGTGGCTGTGGAAGGGAGGAGGCAGGTGAGTCAGGGTGCTGCATGAGGCCAGTTTGAATCAGCTCTCTGTTTTAGTTTCTCTTTTCTACTTACCAAAGAAGTTCCTGGCTTCTTACTATCCTGCCTCAGTTCTATGGAGGCAGGAACTCTGTTTCACTCACTGCTCTATCCCTAGCATTTAAATTTGTACTTGGTATATAGTAAATGCTCAATAAATATTTTTTAAGGAAATGTATAAATGAAAACAGAAAACAACACAAAACAAACTTACAGAAAACTAAAATAATTAAAATAAATTATAGAGAAACTAAAAAGTATACAGAAATGAAGTTAAGTACAGATAACATATCAATAAGTATAAATGAAATAAATTCATTTATTAAAAGAAAAATCTCAGATTGGGTCAAAAACATAAACCAAATACAATGTAGTGGTTAAAGAAATACAGTCTCTGAAGTAAAAATGAAAATTTGATTGTCAAATCAGGCATTTATCAATTGTCCAGCTTTCATAAATTATCCATCCTCTTCTCGCAGGATTATTTTGATGCTGTAAGCAGGCAATCCATGTGAATCATGACTTGGAGAATGCCTAGAATATGGTGCTCAGTCCATGACTGTCAACAGGTCAACAGGAATGTGGCCTTGGCTGTAACAGGTGATAACCCAAAACCCAATGACTCAGAAGGACTGGAATGAAACGCACCGGGGTCATGGTAGAAGAGGAGGCCTGATGTGGCCTGCAGAGAGAGAGAGAAATATTCCCTAAGGGGGTAATATTTAAGCTGAGAAATGAAGGATAAGTAGGAACTGGTCGAGTAAAGAGCAAGGCAGTGAGCGGAGAAGATACAAACACTTGTACGTGGTAGAGGAGGGGATGAATAAATAGCAGGTAGGTGGCAACGGCAGCAGCAGCAGGCACCAGCCAAGTGGGAAATAAGGAAATGCCAAGTAACATGACCTTGGAAAAAAGGATCGTTGCCATAACAGACAGTGTAGTTAACAGACACTGTAAAGGGACTTTTTGTTATTAATTCATTCAGTTCGCTTAATAAATACAAATAATGTGCCAGGTACTATGTCCAATGCAAGTTAATAGAAAGTTAACAGAAAGTGGAAAGTTAAGATATACAGAACCCTAACCCTCACAGAGCTCACAGTAGAGGTATAAATTCTGAAAAATTAATTGTTAGTACTTGGGGTTTTACTATGAAAAATGGCAGAGGGCCCTAATTTAACTTTAGGGTCAAAAAATCTTCCTAGCAGGAGTATTTTTCATGAGATAACTTGAAAAAAGGTTAATTATCTTCAGGTACATGAGGTGAGATGGTCAAGGTGTGTGTGCAATCACTGAAGTAAAAATACATGTTGCATTTTGGTGTCTGCAAGGAATTCAGTTTGTCTGAAACAGAAAAAAAGAAAGAGAGGGAATGAGAGGGAGAGAGGGAGCAACAGAGAGAAAAAGAGAGAGAAGAGAGAGAAACAGCTGGAGAGTTAGACAAGGAGGTATGGTAGGCTGTGGTAAGGACACTGTTATTTCCTCTGGTGGTAGGAAATCATTGAAAGGGGGTTGACCAATGCATTTCATGTATTGTAAAAGATAATTCTAGTTATTGTGTGGAAAATTATTTCTGCAGCCAAAACTGAAGTTGAGCGACCAAGTGTATTTTTCAGTATGGGCTAAGTTGTCTTCCAGAAACAAACAAACAAACAAAAAACCTGAGTCTCAGTGGCTTAAAAAGATGAAGATGTTTCTCTCATTTGGGCTACACATGGATTGCTTGGAGATTTCTGCTGCATTTCATCCTCGCTCAGGATGCAGACTGAGAAGGTTGCCCCCATGGAGCATTGTTATTTGCCGTCCCAGGAAGAAGGAAACAGGGCAGACCACTCACCTGCTCTTCATACAGCAATGGCCTGGGTGATTTCTGCTGACATGCAATTGGCCAAAGGAAATGCCCAACTTCAAGGGGCTGAGAGGTACCATCCTACTATTTGTCTGGACCAAGTAGAAGCAGATCATTGCAAACATCTTGGGGACTACCACACCAATTAAAAAGACACAACAGTATTGTAAATAACAGAAGACGGATGAGACAGAAGAAGGGAATGTGGGAGTTGAGGGAGATGAAATGTTAGGGATTGTTCCCCTGTGATGATAGGGCTGATGAGTGATGGTGGTGACTATCCCAAGTCAGTGAGCATAGGAGATGGATATTGGAGTGGAAGGAGACATCCAAATAGAGATGTCATGGATGTCTAGGTGATACCTGAAGCCAAAGAAACAGAGAAGACTTAGAGTAAGCAACTCATCATACTTTTTTCCCTTCAGTGTTAGCAATGAAAGTCCAATGCCTTGGAAACCTCCTTGGGCACAGACAAACTGTGACCATTGGTCCCCCTCTGAGACAGAATGTTTGAGTAAAAGGGACACTTAAGATAGATTCCTGGGGAAGACAACATGGGCTGGGCAAGTAGAGGGAAAAGGGCTGTCCAGTGGCACTGAGAATTGCCATGAAGACAGAAGGCAAGCCAGAGGAGGGAGAGTGCAGAAACCAAGAGAAAAAAGTGTTTCCAGAAGGAGTAAGTGGTCGGCACAGGAAAATGGTGCCACCTAGTCTGCTAGGACCCAGAGGGAGCGTGCCCACTGCTGCATGAGTGGAGAAAATGGAAGTCTGAGTCCCTGGAGTTCATGCTGCCAAGCAATGAGCTGGCAGGGAGGGGTGGGCTTGTCCAGACAAGGGAGCTGACACATCAGGAAGGGGCCTGGGCTTGTCACTGGTTCAGTGACCAGATGGAGCAGATAATATGCCTGCCTTTTTTCTGCCTCCTTGGCGGAAAAAAGCTGCGGAAGATCACATTTCTGGACATACAGTTCCCTCCATACCACCTCAGGCTATTCGACTGCAGAATTCAAAAAGAATCCATTTAACATACAGGAGGAATCAGAAAGGATCCTCCCCAATTATACAAATGCAACATGTAGATAGAACTCTCATTCATAGACAAAAAATAGTCCATTGTGGTCTATGAAGATAGTGTGAAACATAAATGAAGATGAACTATAATATAAGAAACAAAAAATTTGGTAAACATCTGATTTTCTCAAATTCAAGAAAGCATTGATTATGCAAAAAAGATGTATAATAAAGGAGCTAGAGTATCACTAAAAAGTTTAAAATTTTATTATAAGCTCTATTAATTGGTATAGGATAGTTACTAAAACATGAAGAAAAAAAAAACCCCTCCAAAATTTAAGTGGCTTTAACAGAATAGAAGTTTGTTGTTTGACTATGAAACAGCATAACATGGATACCTGGCCTTTTCCATCTGGTGGTTAGAATCACAGGATTTTTCCATTTTCCTTGCAAATAGTCTGTAACTGTGATACACAACAATGAAGTCCTCTATCATTTTGACACTTGACAAAGGAATTCTAATGTCCATTTCAAAGAAATACAATCTTGAAAATGTTATTTGAAAAAAAATAACATTTATAATGGAGTGCTCGAGCTCCAGAAATTAAAATAAAGCTGCAGTGATATTTTTCACTTAATTTTTGAAGTTTTTATTTTGAAATAATTATAAATTGACAGAAAGTTTAATAAAAGATAACACAGAGAAGTCATGTGCACGCTCACCCAATTTTCCCTAGAGCCAAAACCAGGAATGCGGCATTGCACAACACGTGTGTGTGCTTCTGTGCCGTTCTACCACAAGAGCGGGTTTGTCTGAACACCACAGTTGTCTGGACACGGGACATTCTCGTGGGAACAAAGATCTCCCTCGAGCTTTCTCCTTAACCACCTCACTCACCTTCCCCCCCTCCTCTGTCTCTAATCCCTGGCGACCACTAATCTGTTTAACATGTCGAGAATTTTGTCATTTTAGCGACTGTTACAAAAATTATATAATAGATTATGTGACCTTTTGAGATCAGCCCTTGAAACCCACCCGAGTTGCTGCATGATACAATGCTCCATTCCTTTTTTACTGCTGAGTAGCCCGTGCTATGGATGCATCAGAGTTTGTTTAACTGTTCAACTAGCGCAGCGAGTTTGGCTGTTTCCAGGTTTTGGTGATTGCAAATAAAGCAGCTATGAACAACTGTGTACAGGTTGTCCCGTGTGTGTGTGTAAAAATATCGATTTTTATTTCTCTGGGACAAATGCCAAATATGCAATTGCTGGGCAGTTCAGTAGTCGAATGTTTAGATTTTTAAGAAACTGCCTAACTATTTTCAAACTATTTTCCAGAATGGCTGTGCCATTTCACATTCCCACCAGCATTTGGTATTGCCACTATTTGTTTTTATTTTAGCTGTTACAACAGATACATAGCGATATCTCATCACGGTCTTAACTTGCAACTCCCCAAAGGCTGGTGATGCGGAAAACACTTTCCTGTGCTTACTTGCCATGTGTATGTTCACTTTGCTGAAATGTTTTCCATGCCTCTGTTCACTTTCTAACTGGAGTATTTTTAGTCCTTTTTACCATTGAGTTTTGAGAGTTCGTTATATAGTCTAGATACAAATTCTTTGCTTAATATGTGATTTGAAAACATTTTCTCCCAATCTGTAGCTTGTCCTCCTAAATGGGTCTTTTGCAGAGTAAAAGTGTGTCATTTTGATAAAATCTAACATCAATATTTCCCTTTATGGGTTGTGCATTTGGTATCACATCTAACAGCTCTTCACCAAGCCCAAAGTTCCAAATATTTTCAAATGTTATCTTGTAAAAGATTTTAGTTTTATATTTTACATGTAGATTCATAATCTATTTTGAGGTTTTTTTGTTTTGTTTTGTTTAAGCTATGAAGTTCAGGTGCAGATTCTTTTTTTTTCCCTTTGGACTGTGCATAACCACTTCTATTTGTTGAAAAGACACTACATTTTGCCCACTGAATTGCTCTTGCCCCTTTGTTAAAATCAGTGAATATTTGTGTGGGGCTATTTCTGAATTCTCTGTCCTGTTCCATCTCCCTATGTGTCTGTCCTGCTGCCAGTACCACACAGCCCTGGCTGCTTTAGCTACATCAGAAGTCTCGAAATTGGTAAAATGATTTGTCCCTGTTTGTTCTTCTTTTTCAGGATTGTTTTAGTGCTCTAGATTTTTAATCTTTACATTTAAATTTTATAATAATGTTTTGTGTCTACAAAATTTTTGCGAATACTTTGGTAAAATTACATTAAGACTCTTATGTAAATTTAGGGAAATTGACATCTTAACTATTCGAATCTTCTTATCTTTGAACACAGAATATCCTTCCATTTATTTAAATCTTTTAAATTTTATTTCACCAGCATTTTGTGGTTCCCAGTATGTAAGTCTATACATCCTCTGCTAGATTTACCTCTAAGTATTTTTTGAGTTATTATTATAAGTCCTATTTTAAATTTCAGTTTCTATATGTTTGTGTGTGGG
>VMDR010024345.1:0-15087 GCA_007922815.1 Macrotus californicus | reverse complement strand
GTTAAACACATTTTTATGTAATCCATGGTCCAAAACAGAAATCACAAGTGAAATTGGAAAATGTTTCGAACGGAATGATAAACATGCTTAGAGGAAAATGTATAGCTTTAAATGCTTATAATAGGAAAGAAAAGTCTAAAATCTATAAGGTTCCATCTTAAGCAGCTAAACAAATTTGACCTGAATGAGTAAAAGAAATAATGAGTAGAAAACAATGAAATAGAAAATGGACATACAACAGAGAAAAATTAATTAGAATAAGAGCTCATTTTTGAAAAGATCAATAATATTGATACTTCAGTTTGACCAAGATACAAATTACCATCAGAATTGAGAAGACATTAAAAGCACGACACTTTCTTTTATGAGACATACTTTTTGCTAATAAATTGACAATATAGATGAACTGGACAAATTCATGAAGCACATAATGAAAATTGGCATGATACAAAATATAAACCGCCGTAGATCAAAATTGAGTTTACTTAGAAACCTTCCCATGATATACATCTGCCCCTAAGACACATAAACACTGCATAAAACTTGAGGGCCCTAACCCTTTGCTTCTTCCCATGGAATCCCCAAGAAAAAGGACTCTAATTACCAGACAAAACACAAGTCTTCAAGGCCATGGCACTGGGTAACAGCACGGGGGTAGATTTTGGTAGGATGATCAGAAGTCGAAAATCTCTCAAAATAATCATTTTTGTCATAAAGCTTGTGCTGTATCATGGGCCTGCCCGGGGCTGTCTCTCTTTTAAGAAGTATAAATTCCTTTAAAATGCAGAGCAAGCCCAGAGAAGGGGCAAAGGGGGACGGAGGCTTGGAATAGGCATCTGGACAGAAGAGGATACTGGATAGATAGCTGTTTCATCTCTGGAAGACTCGCAATACCACACATTGCCTAGAATGCTTTATGTACAAGTAGCTTTCTGGAACAGGTACTAGAACTGGCTGACAAGTCAAAGCTCAGGAAACTCTAGTAGAAACTAACACCAACAAATAATGAATGAGTTCAGACATGCCTGGAGAGTAATGAGAACGGAACAGATTAGAACCTACATCTCAGTGTCCTTTTCCCTCCCCCACTGCCACTGTCTGATCGACACTTTGCACTGTGCTTCTTTAATGCTCAAATCTGGCATTCCTGTCCAGTCTGCCCATCAACCAGCTGTCTATTTTGAGGGGGGAATGGAATACTTAGCACAGTAGCTGGTGCACAGTAAATGCAAGCCCAAAGTTAGCAAAACTATACTTCTAGGCCTTTTATTGGAAATTGGCTTTATATGGTGATTAAACCTGAATTTACAAATGCAAATCTCAGAAAATCTTTAGGGGTGGATGCAAAGAAAAATATCTTCTAAGTTCTCCACTGGGACCCCTGTAACAAGAGAAAACATACAAATGATTTAAGTGTCACATAACACAGGAGTCCTCATAAGAAAATAAGACACATAGAAACGGTTAAACCTGAGTGTTTCTATGCTGAGTTTGAGGAGAGTGGAAAGTTTTGTAAAGATATGATGGGACAAATATTGGACTAGCCAAGAAGTTTGCTCGTTTCCCAAGATGGCTCTAGTGGCACTTGTCTTCACTCAGAACAATTCTTGTTAGGCTGCCGTTATCAGTCTGCATTAAAAAAATCAAAACTGACACATTTTTGTGTAGCCATTTTAATGCTGAAGATGGAAGACGGTAAGCAACATTTTTGGCATATCATGCTTTACTTCAAGAAAGGTAAAAATGCGACTGAAACGCAAAAGATGTGTGCAGTGTACGGAGAAGGTGATCAAACACGCCAAGTGGTTTGTGAAGTTCCGTGCTGGAGATCTCTCACTGGACGATGCTCCACGGTCGGGTAGACCACTTGAAGTTAACAGTGATCAAATTGAGACATTAACTGAGAAATATCAACATTACACCACGCGGGAGACAGCCACATCCTCAGAATATCCAAATCAATCAAGCTGTTGGTGAAAATGAAAAATACCTTACTTTACAGAAAAAACCAAACAGACTTTTTAGCTAACCCAATTATATGAGCAGAGTGTAGTAAGCGGGGGGGGGGGGGGGGGGGGGGGGGGGGCGGCGATCTGGCAAGGCCTGTTCGTCAGTTTCCTGTGGCCCTCTCCTTTCCTCTGGGTTCAGGGAGAGCACCTCTCACCAGAGGGTTTGTGCCCTAACTCAGGGGAAGGTCAGTGAGCTTCCTGCACAGGCCATTCCTCAAATTCCTTCAGCTTAAGAT
The DNA here is from genome assembly GCA_007922815.1 of Macrotus californicus. Classification (NCBI taxonomy): domain Eukaryota; kingdom Metazoa; phylum Chordata; class Mammalia; order Chiroptera; family Phyllostomidae; genus Macrotus; species Macrotus californicus. The sequence goes on along the minus strand of VMDR010024345.1, from coordinate 12,842 downwards.
ATTTAGTATGTCGGGGTGCCGTATTTTGGGGTAGTGTCCCATCAACAAGTTTCACTCATTTAAACCAACTCATCCTTTGATTTAAATTTATTTAGAAATCACTACATTTAAATGCAACTGTACACAAGGCAAAGAATTAAAATTAAAAAGAATGTATAAACTTAGCTGAAAACCTACCTGGGGGGAAGAACCAAAACAACTTGCACTGTTTTCCACATTCTTGTACCTGCCCTTGAACCAAGCAAACCACTGTCAATGTCGTCAGGTGGGCACTAGACTTTCGTTGGGGGGCAGGGGTCACTTTGTAAGTTACATAAATGTCTAAGCCAAGGCAAGCTCACTGATTCAAAAGCATCTGCTAAGGAAAGACCTTTATATTAAAACTTGGTTTCCATTAACCACCTGATGTTTGAGCTCAATCACTGCCTAATAAAAAGCCTTTCTTCCAAGGCTGTATTTTACTTGAAATAAAAATAAAGGTGGGTTTTGTTGTGTCTGAAACACAGCGGTCATATATCACAGCGAAGCACAAGCAGCTGGTTTTAATTTCTTGCTGAAAAGAAATGACACACTTTTATTTTCCACCGTTTTATTATAAAAATCAACATTTCATTTGTTACAGCTCAGCTTATTGTAATAATCAAAAGGGGGATTTATACAAGGTATTTTTATACAGTTTACAATTAAAGCACTTATTTTACAAAAAGGGGGAAGTGAAGAGTGGACAAGGGCTGACCAAATGTTGGCCATTAAAATATAAATACATCCTTGCAAAGCACCATCGTACCAAAGTCCATGAACAAGAAACACCAGCTGACTTTAAGACAAAACGAAGATTAAAGCTTAAGAAAAAATTTTAAAACACAAAGGATAAACATCTGAAAGCAGCACCAGATCCTTCACTTACAAATAAGGCTAGTCCAGCTTAAGTTTCTCAGTATCCTCTTTACTCTTTTAAAAATTTTCCTTGCTAACCCCAGATATTTAATTCCACGTAACATTAGATTCCATCAGACTCTTTGTCTTTTTAATATCCATGTTAAAGGAATATCCATATAAATATTCACATACATATATAGGCATCTCTACCCCGACTTAAAAAAGAATGGACAGTTAAGCAAAAGCAGTTGTCTATAATTCTTTGGTGTTAACTTTTAGTCAAACCCTAAATAACGACGGGGAAAAAAGTTTTTGTTAGGTAGGTCTACAGTCCACTTCTGAGTACAAGAAACTGCTTAGTTTATAATTCTATCTATAAAGCCCTGAATATTTTTTTTTCAGCAGTAAACTTAATGATTTAAGGGTGCCCTATGAAAAGGAAAAACAGAGTAAGGTGTACCTACACTGAGGAGGGGTGAGGACAGTAATTTCATTCTAAATCATCTAGGTTACCCTAAGAACCTACCTCCCCCTTTACTCAGGTACAGGATTAGTTGAATAATACACAAAATCAGCCAGAAAGATCCTGAGTATGCAGATTCACAATATTCGTAATTAAAAACTTTTAAAAATGACAAATGTAAAATGATACATGTTAGGTCCAACGTCTTCTAAAACTTTGAGAATTCCAAGAGCTAAGTTTTGAGACTATTAGAAATGAGGTCATCCCAGAAGTCAGAAACTACTCATGCTACCAGCACTTTCTAAAACCATCTGTTATTTCTCTTGGCTCATTTTAGACTTGGGATAAGGAAAGAAATACCAAATAAAATTAAATTTCTTGAGTTTAAAAATTCTGAGAACATGTTTTAAACATGATTACTTCTTTATGACTCAGTTCATGTCTACACCTAGTGCACGGTCTCATTAGCAAATGCCCAAACACTGGTCATTCAACTGATACTCACACCCTCATGCCCACACTCCAGACACACTATATCTTAATAAAGCATGTCATATTTGGGACTTGAAAAGCCCGAGATTTTTGTTTTTGAATTTTGTTAGATGTGAAATGGTATACAATGTGCAGCTCTCATGGCATGCAAATACATGTAGTGGCATGTTTTCTCCTCCAAGATATAAAACGACTCTAAAACTACACTTCCCAGCATCTCATCTAGGCACGGATTAGACGCACTGCTGTGTAGGGAAACAGCAGCAGTGCTTCATTGCGGAGAAGCACACTTGCGTGGAGAAAGCCTCTCTGGCACCAGGACTACTGCGATCAGGTCACATAAACACACAGTTCACTAACAGGCTAGGTCAGCCAGGGCTACCAACTGTACTTAAGTCTTCTTTATTAATGTACCTTTAGAACAAAACAAAGATTTTCCCCCAAACTAATTTTACCTAATACAAATGGAGGCTATTTTTACATCCTAATATCAAATGAGTTGGCCTTACACAGATTATTGACTTCAGAGTTGTTTTTAAAGGCATGCAATCCTCAAACACTAAAATTTTACTGCTCAAACCACCCCCCTCCAATGTATCCACCTGTATTAGGTTTCTAAATACGCACCAGCCTTTTAGAATGGCTGTTCTCAAATACATGAAAGGTTCAGAGCAAAACTGGTGACCTGCTGGTTAGAAGACCAGGGCTCTGCAGAGGCCAAGTTCATGTTAGAAAATTTCAGGGTCATAAAAGACCACTTCAATGGGGAATAGCTTTACTACAGTGCACAGAACGTATGCTGTGCTGAAGCTGATTTCTCAGATGATTCTGATCCCATCAGTAAGTGGGCACACTTTAAAACATTCAAAAGAATACATTTTTAAGAAAACTAATGACATTTCATTCATCCCCCGCCCCCATGGATGGCGAGTCAGGACACACACAGTAGTTTACTCAAGCTCAACTGTCCACGAAACCTAAGGGCCAACAGATCTTCCCTGAACTCCCACAGTTCTCTCATTCTGAAGGTACTCCCCCAAATATTAAAAATCCGTCTCAACCACTCCAGAAAGAGGATTCTGAGATTAAACTGAACCACCTTCAGATAATTTCAAATTGGCACACAAATTAGCATTTTGCGAGAAGAGGCCATTGCCACCGCAGCACACACACTCGGACCGAGACCTAACGAGGCAGTGTTGTTCTGCGCTCGTCACAGTGCAAGCTCCCACGTGGGCAGCCCACCAGATAAAGATGCACACTAAAAAATGTAAACATAGAGAATTGTCAAATTCTACTCGATGCTCAGTTATTGCTCACCTTTCCCTCTTCATTTAAGCATGAAGTGCTCCTGTGTGTCACAACACAGCGGCAGTGTCCCCTCTGTCAGGCTGTGAGCACTTTGTTCCGTCAACAGGAAGAGTTAATGCTTATCTGACTGAATGCAAGAAACTGATGGATCGCCATTTATTTATATGCAAAATCAAGTGCACCTAATTCTTACGAGGTGTCCCCAACAATCTAAGCATTATTCTGAAACCACTTTTATTCCTCTCTAAAAAGTTTACTTAGGTATTTTTTAATTGCTTAAAGAAGCATTTCATCCTTGCTGATATTTTGAATCCTTTCTTCCATTGTTTTCTCTTGGGCCCTGAAATCCAGAGGCCCCAGCAAGACAGCATTTTTTAAAAAAACCATTCAATAACTAGCTGACCAACATCTGTCAAGGTAAAAAGTACACTAGTTTAAAAACACATTCAATTTTAGCAGAGAAATGCTGAAAACACGTGAAAAGCAGGAAACTAACTTCTGGCAAGGTGGAAGAGCGGCGCTAGAATCATTCCATAGGTCAGCCCCAATGGCTGAAGACGCAGCAGCCCCAGGACTACGCGGGTCAGGCAGGTGACGTGAGAGCCTTCACTGTCCCCTCCAACCGAGCTCTGACAGCTGAGAAGTTAACAGTTTGCCTTCTCATTTGATCTGTATTGTTAAATTTGTTAACTCTTCATCCATATTGGGATAAGAGAGGACACACAAATATATACAAGGCGATTATAAGGATAATTTGTGGATAATTTGAAAAATTCTAACATTCACATTAGGTAACAGAAAGATACTAGACTCATGTCACACATTAGAAGAGGTATGTATGTAGACATCATTCTGAGAAAAATTGGCCTAAAGAACATGAAAATGTCACAAACAGTTAATAAAGGGAAAGCCTAATGATAACACAATTCTCCTTTTACAGATTGTCTCTTACCGGAACACATTAAAATATTTTAGTAGGAAACTATATATAAAAATGATTTCATATTGTGATATTATATGCTGAAAGTACTGCAAGGATATATGATTGATTTACAATAAAAACATAATAGCTAAATTTGTCATTCTTAAACATTGTCTATATGTGTCGTAAAAAGACAGTTTAATGAGCATTAAAACAACCTTAGACGTAAAGAGGAGCAATAGTATGTCTAACCTCTGATCATTATGTGAGAACATCAATCTAATTGAAGAGCTAAGCCTTCAGGGGAATGGAGCTAGTATAAATATTAAAATGAAACCTTAATTTAGAAACTTCCATTTAATTAATCTTCAGATAAAAAGCTTTGAATAAATCATTTCTTGGCAAACCAGCCTCCAAAGCTGCTGGGGGAGCAAGGAAGGTAAAAACACCCCGAGAACCAAAGTTTGAAAGGGGCGTGGATTCTAACGTAGGGACAGAAGACTTGTACCCACAGACAGCCCCGCAGCATCTTACCAGACAGCTGACCCTTTCCTACGACAGCAGCACCCAGAATGTATTTTTATAAATATCTATTTTCCCCACTAAAATTGTTGGACTCCTAGAGAAAACAAAGCCCTATGTCCAAAGTTAGTATTAATTATTTATTTTTTTTCATGATTTCTTAAACCTGTTGGCCCTCAAATGTTACTTAACATGAAGGCTATTTGGCTGCTTCCGAGTATCTGTGGCTTGCTGCTCTGAGACGGACTTAAATTTTTCTTCTTCTTCTTTCTTTTTTTGGTATCAATAAAGCCCAGACACTCCTGGTCACTGATGCCTTTATTATGCCTGTTTCCTTTGTACTCAGTCACTTCACTGGGTTTAAGGCATGCTTTGTGTAGTTTGCAAAAATAAAACTTTTAGTACAAATTTATTTTTATACAAATTTTTATGGCACAAGCAGCAAATTTGCTGTTTTAAGAAAATATATAAATATCCTTTTCTTCTGTACAAATATCTCCAATATTCCCTACTCCATTTATAATTTTTAACTGTACATGGCCTGCCTCATCCTTCTCTAATATCTCCCTCCCCCCCTCCAGATCTCAACCAAATCTGTATGTACATGTTTGCGTTGGAGGCAGTCAGAGGAGGAGGGCCCCTCCTCAGGAGGAGTCTGTACAGGGAGACGGCGGCGGAGGGTAGAGGTGGTGCGAGTAGCTCCTCTCTGTGTACGGAGACGGTGGGCAGCTTTCATAGTTCTCTTCCGCGGACAAATATTGGCTTCGGGGTGTGGGAGGTGGGGGCACAGGCTCTGAGTCATAGTTCAAGTCACTAGTGTAGCCCTTGACTGTTGCCACTGAGGTCATTCTCCGGCTGGGGGCATAGTCACTGTCACAGACATCAGTGCTGCAGGGTGTGGTGGGGGGTGCAAAGTGCCGGTAACTATATGGCCTGTAGCTGGTATTGGAAGAAAATCAAGAGAAGAGTTAGTTTTATTGAAAAGTGGCTTTCCCTATCAAAATACAGAGGCATTGGACATAAACTTCATCTTGAAGATAGTAAGCTGCTACAATTTAAATTTGCACAGACCAAGAGGCAATTTTCAATGGCAGGTTGGAGGTGGAAGACAGATGCATTTCGTATTTGCAAATAAAATGTGATTAGAGGTGATTAACATGGATAGAATGGAAACGCAGAGGCAACCTCGGATGTGTTCTTATAGCTTTAAGTTAAACTGTGTCACGAAATAAAAAAGAACCATTCAAAGTTGTACTTAATGGCCATCTCTGGGAAATCTGTCAGTGACAGTCAGTGTTTGGTCTACACACAGTGAACCTCACTCACTTCGGCCGCTTCGTGGTCTGGGAGAGAAATGGGTCTTTACAGGCTTCACACTACTCAAGCACACTAACGTTCACTCCACATTCTTTAACTGCTCTGTAATTTACCTGACAAATAATTTAATGAGGTCTGACGACTTCATGCTCTTTTTAAAAATCAAGTACTGTACAAGCCAAACTAAACATTGTAGACAGCCTAAGGGGCGCACTGATCCCATTACCGTTCGATCAGCAAAGGGAAACCGCTATGGTTTCAGAGCGAATCGTGCCTCTCCGTGTAGAGATAAGCGTATTGTCATGGGAGCAGTTTACCTGAACATCAAAATGATAAATTCTAAATATCCATATAGGACCAGGGAATTTTCTAATAGGTATTTGACCTAACTTACTTCTCACACTTGTTCATTTACCTTTTCAAGTATCTCTAGCTGTTAAAAGTCTGGAGCATGGCTAACTAAAGAAAAAGGCACTGGAAAGAGAGGATCACATTAGAGAAAGAGCTCATTTAACATCCAGATTTTTCTTTTTTTCAAAGATTGTATTTCTTTTTTAGAGAGGGGAAGGAAGGGAGAAAAAGAGGAAGAGAAATATGATCAGTTACCTTCTGCATGCCCCTAACAGGGGACCTGGCCCACAACCCAGGCATGTGCCCTGACCAGTAATCGAACCCGTGACCTTTGCGTTCGTAGGCCAGTGCTCAACCCACCACACCAGCCAGGGCAATGTGCAAGTCTTTCTACCATTTCTACTTCCACCTGCACCTGCTTATACCTTTACATTTTAAATATGGTAAAGTTAATCTTACAGGCTTTCTCATCAAACGAAGTAACTGCAAGAGAGGGGCAAGAACAACTGCAGAACCGAAGTTACAATCCATAAAACACCCAGTACAGAGAGTGCCACAGACAACATCCCAGGATGCAAACCCTCTGATGCATTAGGACTTGCCTCAACAGAAATGGCTGCCAGAAGACCAAAGGCTACATAACCTGCCGAGCAGGTTTATTACAGTGTTTGTTCTGCTTTGTTTGCTTGTTTTTAACTTCCAATATTGACATGATGTCTTACTATCTTTTAGGTCTTATTGTTCTGTCCAATCAGGTGTCAAGCCTTGGTAGAATTTCTTGGCTCAACATTTAAAACTTCCATTTCCATGGGAAAAAAACAGGGAGGAAAGGAAGAAAACAGAATCAACAAATTCTTTTAAGTTCCATTTTGAACAAAAATCTCAACAAATGATAAAAAGTTTCACTGAGAAGAAACAAAATGGGCTTAATTTGAGATGTGGGAAATGACTAAGAATTGTTTTTGATGGTATGATCATTTTAATCAAACATTATTTTATTCAATTTACAGAAATTTAAAATTTTAAAATAAAATTTTAGGTCTTTCCTTTTTATTTTTTTTTCAATTTTCAGGTTTTTGCCCCTCTATTTTGGCATTTTAAAGCAAACTTGTGGCACGGAAAGCAACATTTACAATTAAATATAAAAATCAATTCAGAGACTAGCCTTTCTCAAATAATCTTATCTAAAAACTGAAATGAGAACTCTGAAGAGGTAGTATAAACACTTTCTACTTGATTTCTGTATACCTGTATGGTTACATCAGGGCTATTTGAAACACCTTATCTTAAAAACAATAGGCACCTGAGGAATGCCAATAAATAATGGCACTAAGTGTGCAGACAGAGAAGATCCAGCTCTTGACTATTTGCTGGACGTTCAAACAAGAGGGAGGAGTAAGGACAACACACTGGTGCGCATGCTTATTCACCTGCTCACTCTGTAGCCTGACCCATCAACACAAAGGCATATCCCCCCTTTTCGACTTAGAAATACACTTCATTTATTTTACTGAGGCGTGATCTATTCCCTGCAACTATAGCCTATGTAAACAAGGGCTGAACTGAAGCTTCTCTCAAGGTCTGCGCTCTCAAAAACCCTGCTGTTTTAGAGCTCCCACAACTCTGAACCGTGCACATCTTATCCCGAAACTTCATCCTTAGACTGCCAATCAAACCCAACGTGAGCAAATAACCTATTGTGAAATCAATTTGATGGATAACATTCTCTTAAAACACTGCCAAAGCATTGAAGGCTATACTCTATTATCCTAAAAGCCAGCATTTGTGACTCTCTTTTAAAAAGTGTGTAATGCCCTGAAAGAAAGGAATCTGTGGTAGGGGCAGCACCAGTATTAGCGAGACAAGACGCCCATTCTCTCTCGGTGGCCATCTATCTACTCACTTGGGTCTACGTCAAGCCCACAACTAGAAGAACACTTCGATTTATATCAGAGGAGGACGTATCATACCTGTAGGACCTATGAGTGGAAGGGCTGTTTGAAGAGTAACCAAACTCCATAGTGTAATGTGATCGCTCTGTGGCTGGGGAGGGCGGAGGGTTCAAAATCTAAAAGGAAAATTAATGAAATTATTAAAATAACAATGGCTTACCCCACAGAGAGACTACTAGACTTTCTTTCAGCTTCTCTTCTTTCATCTCTGTTCATATCCCTTCCCATTACACTATTAGCACAATTCTTCCTGTCCAAAGAACTGACCTGAGGATTGCGGCTTTCCACTCCTTACAACACAACGTCATCATGGCTAACCAGTGCAAGGTGATGAGGAAAGTCTATAACCTACAAGTCGCTGGTTTAAGTTCGGTATGGCTGGGTTTTGACTTTTTAATATAACTGTTTAAAGAAAAAGTACTGACATAGGAGAAGTACCATGTGCTTCCTCTTTTGGGAGGCCATGGAATGCAGGCCCTAAATGTCTCAGAAGGTACTAGGCAGGAGTCCTACTCTTACTAAATAGAAATCAATGTGCTTCCACATATGCCGATTACTATGCACTAATCCTGTAAAGAAAGGTTTGTAAGTGCTCACAAGGTGATGGTAAAGTCTTCCTTGAACCTCATATGCCTAAACTCTATACTACGTTTAAAAACTTTACATTACCATCACTGAGTACTCACACTGAAGTGAGGGAAAATCTAAGATCCTATGTATCTTAGCATTCATAGCAAAACAAAGGAAAACAGACTGCTTACTGCAGGGAAGTAAGTGCCTTTGGTGCTTGAAGAACTACTTGATGAGGCTCCTGTGACATGAGCTCGGTCATAAGGGGGTCCACTGCTTCCCCCCATGATACTGAGGGAGCTGATCATTGATTTACCTCGAGACATTCCTAAAATGAAGGAAGACAAATACTGAAGATGAATAAGATCGATAAAGATGCATGACATAATTTTATTCAATATCAGGATTATAAATACCAACAGTCAAAGAATTTGACTTTTAAACAATGTATGGCCCCTTTTTCTAATAATTATTGAAAACACTTCATGGAGAAGGGAAGTGAATGTTCCCTAGCAGCAAACACTTCCATTGAGAGCTGGCCTAGAACAAGGCCACATACAGCTGCCACCCCCTCTGCCTGCCCCAGGATGGAAGCAGAGGTCTTCGAAATGAGATAAATGAGAGGTTTTCAATCTCTTAGAGGATCTGAGGAAGAAAGGGCTGTGGAGAGTGGGGGTTGTGGAGCAGGGCACACTAAACAATACATTTGATCAAAAAGAAACTAAATCCATTTTTAAGGGCATAAATACAATGTATGGAAGATTATTTCTTCAGCTACTAGATGTAGATATTGTAATCACAACCACCAGTGCTAAAGAAAAATTTATATTCTTTTCCAAGTGACTTCCTAAATTGCACTAACTGCCAATAAATATGGTGACACAGAATAGCATCATTTTAAAGTCATTTTAAAAATCATGTCTGTTTATTTAGCTACACCCAGAGTAAGTCCTTATTTTCAGAGGGCTTTTGCCTGAAACCTTCTCTATATCCACCAAAACAAAGAGGGTTCTTTACACTAAGGGTGCCAGAAAGCATCGCTAAGAAATCTGTACCCTCTGGAGCAGGGGTGTCAAACTCATTTTCACCGGGGCCACATCAACCTCACGGTTGCCTTCAAAGGGCCGAATGTAATTTCAACTCCTTAAATAACAGTTAAAGAGCAGTTACATTTATACAGTCCTAAAATTATTGCTCTAGAGCAATGTGGTTTCCCCACGCACAGAACTTCTGGCTACTTGGCTAGGCCTGAATAACCCTAGTCCCTCTGTCATCACCTAATGGTAAGAGAAAACATGAGACATTACATCCCTCCCTGCAGTCACCCAGCTACTTCCAGATCTTCGATTGCTGAAAAGAAATCTTAGTCTATTTTTCAGCCCCCTTTAATTCCTGGGCTCAGGAGTACTGAGGTCGCCTAGAGTGAACCTAAAGAACTGTGGTTTACAACCGTTCACCAAGTGACTAGCTGATTCACGTTTAGTAGACGGCATCCCAAAATGCAGTATATATAAATGATTGTGTATGTTACTTGCTTTATATCCTTTGGTAGTTTCTACCAACCCATACCTCAGATCTTTTGTGTACAGAGAAGGTGCTCAAAGTAAAAGAGAACATTTGTTCTTAAAATTTTTTAAATCCAATGTGGTCTAGTTTGAAATGGACTCTGGGCAGTAAGTATCCTGTTTCAATCATGGAAAATTGAGAATTCTGCCAGGATCCAAGACTTAATTTTCAACGGATTGGTCTTAACTCACCTGGCAGAGATCCTGACAAAGAACTCGGGTGTGGCACATAACCAAGGGGCACAGAAGCTGGTCCATGAACTACATAGTCATTAGTCATGGTTTCTCCATCTCCCTTCATACGTGGACACAACATCCTCTGGCAGATAAAGTATATGGTTCCAGATACAAAAATAGTGACAATTACTCCAATGACTGAACCAACTGTATTGGTGGGCGGTGGTGCCGGCTCCTCAGTCGGATCTACAGTGAGAATGCAGTGCAGTTACGTCTGTGATAAAGCCCTATTTATCACATGCAGTCTCCCAAAGGTGCATGTTTTTTCACTCTGCTTTTGAATAGGGGTTTCCTCTGCCAAGATTTCAATCTCTACTTATCTGCATAATTAACACTATTCATTGATCAACATCCTGTATCTTCACACCATTGTTCTAAAAAGTCTTCCCTGATGAGCCGCATCTTCATTCCTAAAGCTTTGACCACTCTCTTTGTGCTACTTGCAAAGATCTCCAATATAGCACATTTGATATCACTTATCACTCTCTTTTATCAATAGTATCTCCAAGGAGTCAGGCTACATGTTTTATATATATTACACCATTTAGTTTTTCTCACAGCCACCAGGACAAATATCACCTTCAATCCAAAGATGAAGAAACTAAGGTTTAACAAGAATGAATTTCCTGGTAAGCGATGGAGGTAGAATTCAATTCCATCTCTGCCTGGCTTTAAAAGCCCTAATCTTACTACTACCCCCCAGACAGACAGCTTTGAGAGCACTGGTACAGGTACCCTACATGCTCAGCACATAGCAGGTATGCAGCAATGTGTAATGAATATGAATAGATACTACAGGTCTCAGTGAGTATTCCATTTGAATTTGTAAAAATACCAGCTTAAAGTCTTTATTAAGATGAAAGAGTTTCTTTTTTTTCTTTCTTTGTTTTTTATTGTATTTTTCCCATTACTGTTTAGTTCCCTTATACCCCACCCCTGCAATCATGTCCATGAGGCCTTTTTCCTCTTTGCTCAGTCCCTCCACTCCCTACTTCCCCCACCTTAGCTGCCATCCTGCTCTATTTCATTAAACCAGTTTCGACAGGATAGATGGGGCTTATGCTGATTTCCTTTCAGAACTAAGTTGATCAATTTGGGAAATATAGGTTACGGCATTGGTCAATAGTTAGGAACCTTGAAGAAACTGTAAGCTATTCAGCCTAGGGTCTCTAGGCCTGTGCATATACACTGGTACAAATGATCTCAGGCTGCATTTTAAGGAAGCTCTTCAAGTCACTGAGAGACTGGTGTCAGGAAAAAAATGAGGGATGTTAAACATGGACTAACATTCAGAAATTCTTAAGTTTTGACGGCTGACTGAGTTCACATATCTATAAGCATACCTCGTTTTGGTACGCTTCACTTCATTGTGCTTCACAGATTTTGTACTTTTTACGAATTGAAGGTTTGTAGCAACTCTGCACCAGGCACGTCTATTGGTGCCATTTTTCCAACAGGCTTAGATGACGGTTAGCATTTTTTTTAGCAATAAATTATTTTTTAATTAAGGTACATGTGTACATTGCTTTTTAAGACATAATGCTACTGCACACTTAACAAACTACATTACAGTGTAAACATAACTTTTATATGCACCGTGAAACTGAAAAAATTAGTTTGACTTGTTCGATTGCAGTATTTGCTTTGATGAGGTGGTCTGGAGTCTGGAACCAAACCCACAATATCTCCAAAGTATGCCTATAAACTGTTTCAGAATTTTTAACTTTATTTGTGGCAAAACAATATTTATTCTTTTCTGATGCTTTACTAATAAACATTCCTGTGAGGATTTTTTTTTGCAAAAGGAAACTGCTGTCTTTTAAGGAATTATTAAAAGCAAAACAAAAAATCCCTGGTACAAATCACTAGCTTAACATTAATATTTGTTTCTTAATAAGGAAGTAGTGATTACAAGTGAAACTCGCACATAAAGAAAAGGAAAACGTATTTTAAAAACTCTCCCTTGAGTAATATACAGGTTTTAGCCCTACTTACAACAATCCAGTTCATCTGATTTGTCACTGCAATCCACATTATGGTCACATTTCTTATGTTTTCCAATGCACTGACCATTGGCACAGCGGAACTGATCAATTAAACAAAGCACTGGGGAACAAATGCAAATAGTTTTCTTATTTTTACTATATTGTAAAACCAAATACTACCAAGAATCAAAAAAGTACTTTGTGGGTGCAAATGAAAACAAATTAGACTTTTAGATAAATCTCAAAAATTAGCCCTGGCTGGTGTGGCTCAGTGGA
>VMDR010024344.1:0-15097 GCA_007922815.1 Macrotus californicus | reverse complement strand
CCATAGGCAAATATTGCTACCTTCAGAGGTACAATGGCTGGGCTGCCTCCTTAGAGGAGAACAACATTACCTTTCATGGTTGCTAGAATCTCAGATCATCCACTATGTCCTTCCTGTCATCTCTTACTCTATCCATTGCAGGTTTCCGTGTCTTCACACTAGAAGTCTTTCAGAAATCTTGGTATCATATTATAGAGAAGCTTGCAACTAGGCAGATTAAGAACTGATAAACAGGAAGTAAGGAATGGCTTAGTTTCTAAACAAATAGGTAAATAATGAAAGCAAAATGTAACAAGATTACATTGTCAGAGATCAGAATTCTTCAAGAAGCACTCAATTTGATAAGGCTCCTAAGTAATTATTTTCATGTTACGATTTTTAGAAAAGAAGGATAGAAGAAAATACAAATAGAAAGAGTCAAATATACTACCTGCTACTGCTATTCATAGCTTTCTGAGGAATAATAACAGTTATATACCCTTGTATTTGAAAATCTTTGGTGCTTCCCCATTTGCTATAAGTCAAAGCCTGAACTCAAATGTCTGACATTCAAGGCTTTTCATACTCTCACCTGGGCCTATTTTCCTCCATGTTTCTTCTGCTGCATTAAAATTATAATGCTCACTGTTTCTCATAAACATCCCATGCTTTTCCATATCTGACATTTTGTTCATGGACATGATCTAGAATGTCTTTTTCTCCATTAAACCTCATAAATGTAAATTAATCCTTCCTTCCTTCCTTCCTTCCTGCCTGGTCCAATTCAAATGTTGCTTTCAAATGACTCTGACTTCACTCTACCTCCTGAAAGCAGGAGTTGTACTCTTTCTTCAGAATTCCTGCAACCCTTTGAGATCTGTCAGAAAAAGTCCAGCCACTGTTAACATAATGAGAACTGTTTGTATGACATTGATGTAACCTGGCAGCCAAGGAGTGTGGACTGGAATGTGCATGCATGAATAACAACTACTTCACTATACTAGTCAGTGGGGAGGGTAGATACCATTGAGTGAGCATGTGTACCATGTGGTCATCACATTAAAAATGACTGAGCAAGTAGAGCAATAAATCTGCATCAAATTTTGCATTAAGCTTGGACATTCCTTTGCAGAAACTATCCAGATGATTGAGAAGGCCATAGCAATGGGCAACTGGTGATTGGCAGCTTCATCACAACAATGTACCCGCTCATGCATCACATCTTGTACAAAATTTTTTGGCAAAACATCAAATCACCCAGGTGACTCAGCCCCACTATAGCCCAGATTTTGTGCCCTGCAACTTCTGGCTTTTCCCAAAACTAAAATCACCTCAGAAAGGGAGGAGATTTCAGACCATTTATGAGATTTAGGAAAATATCACAGGGCAGCTGATGGTGATTGGGAGAACTGTGTGAGGTTCCAAGGTCCCTACTTTGAAGGGGACTGAGGTGTCATTGTCCTATGTACAGTATTTCTTGTATCTTGTATCTTCTTCGATAAATATCTATTTTTCATAGCACATGGCTGAATGTCTTCTGGACAGACCTCATATGCATATTTAAGTTATCAGTTTACATTCACACATTATTTGTATATCACTTCTGCATTCTATGACAGCACACTGCCATTCCTCTCTACCGTTTTTGATGCCATTTGTGTCACAATCAGGGACCCTGCCATACAGCATGTTGTTTTTACTTTTGCTTTAAACAGTCAGTTATCTTTTCTCTGGTGGAGCCCAGTACACTTTATTGATGGTATGTGACAATGGAGGGCTCTCTAAGCCATTCTCCTTCTTCAGGGAGTCTGAGATGGAAGCTGGGTGGAGATTTGAAAAATCTCAGTGTGTTGGAAGACTGAGCTGGGCATAAATTCCCCAAAGGCTGGAGACCTCCCCCCTTTTTCTCTTGCTAATGCTGAAACTGGTAGTCCAGGCAACTCTTACTCCTTGGAGGTCGTGTGGACTATAAGGTACACCACCCTGATTTTTAATCAACTCTATCATTCTATCAGGAAAAAAGTTTGACAAAGTGGTCACTGAGGGTAATAACAGACTCAGTATCAACTCTAGAAGATTAGGTATCATTGTTAAAGTCACAGAAGACATGCTGGCTCTCAGTGTAGCCTGGAATGCCCTTGTGAAGGCTCTCTGACACCTGCTTCACCACCTTGATGTCATCATGCTTGGCAGATTTCTTGAGATAGTGGGTCAGACTCATGACCAACACATTGGGGGTGGAGACACAGAAAGCCATCCCATTCAACTTAGGAATGACCTTGCCCACAATGTTGGCAGCTTCATTAGGTACAGGGATGTTTTGAGTAGCCCCGTGCTGTCATGCCAGTTTCCTGGACAGGCCATCCATAGCCTCTGAGTGTCAGTGACAAGATGGACTGTGATGCCTCCAGGATGTCAAAGTCATCTTGGATGAATTCTGTCTGGGGTTCAAAGACGTTGATGGCGCCGGAGGTATTGCTGGTAGTCTTGAGGATGTTGTTATACTTCTAATGGGTCAGGGAATCTTTAAAGGAAACTGTGATAAAGATGCCCACAAATATGAAGCCATCGGAAGAATAGGCAGAAATGATGAACTTTTGGCTCCACCCTTCAAGCAAACCCAAGGGCCAATGGACTCCACAACAGATTCAGTACTAACATTATTCTAGTTTATTCTGAGAGCATCTTGCTTCTGGAAAAGAGAGATGGTCTTCCCATTGTTGACAAGCATTGAGTTCTCAGCTTTGACTATGCCACTGAAGATGGCATGTGTTAAATCATATGGGACATATAGACCATGTAGTTTATGCAATGAAGGAGGCATTAATGATAATAGTCTCATCTTTGTTGGAATTGAAAGCAGCTCTTGGCATCTGGGAACTCAATATGGACAAATCTGTTTACTCTGACATTAACTGTCAGGTCTCAGGAATGCACTGGCATTGTATGACAAAATGTAGCTGTGAAGCAAGGAGGAGCAGAGGGCCAATTATCTTTTAAGTAACTTAAAGATACGAACAATTTTATATCTATTCACCTATTTGCCATTTTGCTGCTTATCATTCCTTTGTGTGGATGTAAATCTCCATTCAGTATAATTTTTCTGTGCCCCCAAATTTTTCTTAAACAATTCTTTTAGTGCATACTTACTGGTAGAAAATTTTTGCAGCATTATGTTTGTATCTGGAATCTTTATTCCACATTTTTTTTTTTTTTTGAAGTGTTTTTACACTGTAGCCCCAGGCTTTTAACCAGCAGAGGGTGCTCTGCCACTCCACAGTTTCAGGTGAAGTTAGCTCTTGAGGCACTTCCAGCAGACCTCTAGGCTCTTGATGAAGCTGCAGTCCTGGTCATAGATAGCTGGATTTGCTTCAGTTCAAGGCTTGACAAGAAAAGAAAACAGTTGGTCTCCACAGACTGCCAGATAAATACTAGATAAATAAACACATTACTAAGAAGTAGTAATAATTTGCTTGAAATAAGTCAACAGAAATTTGTAGTGTCATTCAAATCTTTCATTTTCTAGTGGGAAATTTTCTCATGTGAATTATGGCTTGATTTTAATGCCTGTGAAAAAATTGGAACAGGTTTGCTTTCTAGGTTGGCCTGTTTATTTTCTCTAAGGCAGTGCTTGTGTTTATGTTTTTCTTCTTAAAAATTCCCATTCTTTTAAAATATTGTCTCAGAAGTAGGTAGCCTTAGCCATTATCTTAGTGAATTTGATCCAAGTACCGGAGTAGTTTGTTATTTGCCTGAAGATTATATTCTATTACTAATTTAATTTTAGGTATATGTATGTGATACTTTATTTATAGAGAATTTTACAATTTAGTCCACCTCTAAAAACCCATAAAATGTTCCACACTCAGAAGCACTATAATTTTGTAATGCCAGTTTGAAAGCAGAGCTCATGTTACATGGCAATACAATCAGTGAATTACCTTTTGTCAATATATTTTTGCATTATAAATGGGAACTCATGAGTGGTGATGTGACTTTCCTTGATTCTATGATAGAGGTTTTCCCTATTCTGAAGCTGATCACCATCAGAGAGGCAGCTGGAAAAATCCTGATAGATCTTGCTCTGTGACACAATGGTCCTGGGACTTTTGGCGAGATTATCGACTCCACAAACTTTAGTTCTCTTTCTGTATCATTGGGGCAGTCATAGTATTTAGCTCATACAATTATTGTGAGTCTAATGAAGCAATGTATTTAAGCCACTTAGTAAAGCATATGCTACATTTTCACTCAATAAATGTCAAGAATAATTTTAATTAGCTTTTATGTTCAGTAAAAGAAATACATGAAATTAAATAAAAATTATCTCCATTGTATGGATATTTCAGAAAGCATGAAATGTAAAAGAGATAAATAGTTGAATGGATAAATGCTGATGGTTTTCTGATTTAATACAATGTCCTGGTCACTCTAACAAAATGCACAAGTTTTCCCGAGAAGCTTTCTGCTACAAACTCGTGCTAATGACACCACACAATAGAAAGGCCACTGGGCTCTGCATGGGGAGCCTTTGTTTCATCATGGCTCTGTCACTTTCTGTCACTGCATTTTTGCAGATAGACTGTAATCCTCTCTTGCCATTAAAGGGGAGATCACTCTCTTCTGGAAGCTGGTGACAACAGTGAGAAGTATCTCCTGCACTGTCTGGGAGGATCACCGGTAGTCAGGAATAAATGGCACTGCACTCCTGAAGTGACTTGTTATGGATTGAATTATGTCTGTTCAGAATCCATTTGTCGATGTTGTAGTCCTAGTACTTCAGAATGTGACTGTATTTGGGAATAGATCTTTATAATGATAATTCAGGTTAAATGAGGTTGTTGGGGTGGGCCCTGATACAATATGCCTGATTTTCTTGTGAGAAGAGGACACTGGAATACAGACATGCACAGGGAAGACCATAGGTAGACACTGGGAAAAGATGGCTTTCTACAAGCAAGGAGAGAGACCTTCAGATGTTACCTAACATGCCAACACCTTGATCTTGGACTTTCAGTCTAGAGAACTATGTGGAAATAAGTTCCTGTTGTTTAAGTCACCCAGTCTGTGGCTCTTTGTTACAGCAGCCCTAGCAAACTACGATAGCACTGTCATCTTTGCTTCAAGTCCTCAGATTAGCCTGACTCCCTCAAGGGTTTGGGGACTCCCCATATGTGTATTGTTCTGAAACTTACAAAGAACCTCTTTCATACTTACCTTAAATAGAAAGAATTAAATGTCTACAAAATGAAAAATGGCTGAGCAGAACTCGCATTTGAAACTTTCCCTTTAAGTCCTGCAGTTTGCTAATGTACCACAGATTATAGTCTGCTAAAATATGGGGATGGGGTTACCTTGTGGCTCTTTTCTGAATTTTGTGAACTAAGTTTCCCATACATAGAAAGATTTCTCTGAAGGAGGAGAATAAAGAAAAGAGACAGACACCTCTTTCTAGTTTCCAGAGGTTGATATATGAATATTAGAGGCTGCTGTCTAGCCTACAAGGAAAGTGAGTGCCCCCATGACAAATGTACAAAAGTAGTGACGGCCTTTCAGAAACCAAAGGGATTGTCCAGATACACTGAATCTTACAAAACCTTACTAGTCAAGACCTCGTGTTCTGAATACGAAATTACCATTTGGTTCTTCTGTTGTCAAAAGCAGTAAGTTCATGGCAAAACGTGGGATGATTCTAAGAGCATTTTAAGTCAACACCTAGTATTTGTTTTCTGTCACTACCATAACAATCACCAAAAAGTTAGCAGATTAAACAATACCCACTCATTATCCCATAGTCCATGAAGTCAGAATCTGGGTGGAGCAAAGCCCAGTTACATCTTCTCAGTCAGGCTCCTTACAAAGCTGGGTATCAAGGTGTCAGCTGGTCTGGACTCTCACATGGAGGCTCTGGGGGAGAATCTGCTTCTGAATTTACTGGTGGTTTTCTGAATTCAGCTTCTTGTTGTGGTACCAAGGGTCCTGTGTATTTATCACACAGCCCCCTTCATTTTCAAGCTGAAAATGAACGAGAGAGGCCTAAACCAAGGAAGAGTTGGGAAGCTATACACAGAGAGGTTGCACATGAGTGTCACTCATCTCAACTTGCAGACCCCAGCTGGAAGACCATGAAGTCGGTGGGTAGGTCAGTTTTCCTTTTCTCAATGATGTCACAGTGTAGCTCCAGAGAGTCTGGTAGCTTCTCAGAACCCAGTTGGGAAAACCAGGAAAATATATTCTTCAACATCTCCAGTATCCTACATGGAGTCCTTTGAAGTGCAGAAAATCTGACTCTCAAATACAGGGTGGGGCGAAAGTAGGTTTACAGTAGTGAGTATAGGAAACAGAGTTTAATCTCATATTATTATTTATGAATTATTGTATTATTCTTCCATACAACTGTAAAGCTACTTTGGCCCTGCCCTGTAAGTTTCCCCCTGAACATGCCCGCTTGGAAGGCCAGAGCACCAAATGCTGTGGGTTTTGTACAAGGAGATTGTTAAAGGATTTCTAGCGTCTACATGTAGTTTTTGTACTTAAATTTTTTATATATGTATTTTGAGTTCCAAAAACTGAAAATTATTTATAATATGAAGTTGTGGTAAGAATAGATCTTGGAGAAATGCCAAAACTTAATATGTAGCCCAGCCAAGGACTGAGACTCTAGTTGCTTGTGATGGTTCATGACAGAACAGGCAGATTTCCTGTGCCCATCAGATAATTTCTATACAATTGTAACTCTGAATTGGAAACAAATGAACAAAATTGCCAGTTAGTAAACCCTGGGTTTACCTCAGTTCCTAATGATTCTTAGATTCTCGCATAACAATCTCAAGAATGTTTCTTTACATCAGCAAGTTTGTCATTGTTTTTCATTTTGTTTTGGTCAAAGATGCTTCCTTGGGAGCTCAGAAGCTTGAAGCAACTCCAGAAGTCACAGAGGGTTTTGTCCCATAAGAAGCCAAAGGCAAATACCTCCCAAATGTTGCTGGATATTTTCTTTCTTCATGATACAAACTAGTACCATGGGTCCTGGAACTAGACAGCGCTCATACACCATACTTTGAGATTAAGTGGCTGATGCATCAATAAGGGTAAATACACATGTGCAGAAACATCTTTCAAGTCGAAGTGTAGCAGCATGTGGGTCTGTGAGATAAAATAGAAGGGCCGGGAATAGGTATTAAAGTGCATCCTGATAGATTTGTTGTTCATTTCTTTGTTGTATTTTTGACGTGGCACAGTTCCTAGATACATCAGAAGCCTGTCGGGGTTTGAAGGCTGTTGTGTTATGTTTAGGCAGAAGGAAGGGCTCTTCTTAGACTGACTGAGCCTGTAAGAGATATGGTAAGAGGAAGAGGAAGTGAATGGAAGGAACAAAATATGCATGGGCCTAGGGGAGTATTCTTTAGAGAAGTAGAACAATATTCTTTATCAACAGCTTCATGAAATGTAACAACTGGTACTAAAAGGCAGAAATATTAGGTTAAAGTGCACGTGATGTGCACTTTAAAGCACTAGGCTAGGTCTTCACATTTGATTCTAATATAGACCAGTTTGAGGTAACAGGGTCAGAATGGCAGAAAGATTGTGTGAGTCTGGGTGTAGCTATTCTACATATGAGCAGCTGTTGAAATCTGATTGGATCTGCCACCACTGACCTGGGTGACTTTTGCAAAATGTCACAGTGTTCTCATAGGTAAAATAATAGATCACCTCAGAAGATTATTCTAAAAGGATTAAAAACATGATAACTTTCTGAGGAAATTAAAAAAATTTCACAAGGGCATTGGCAAAATCTCCCCCATTGCTTTAAAGCTGAGAAGTAATTTCCCAGAACTTTGTAAAAACACTTACACATTTAACTTCAGTTTATGCAAAGTCTTTTGGATGTAAATAAATAAGATGTTTTAGCAAGGTTATTTCTTTTAGAAAATAGATAACATAACATATAACCTAACAAATTGGCACTAAGAATACATTTTTTCGTTTTACTCCTTTTAAATTGGCTAATTTATTTTTACTCCTCAAGAGGAATAAGGAACACTGAGCATGGCCCTAATTAAAATCCTTTCACAAGTGTCTTAGTGATTTTGACCTTCACTGAAGTCTCCAGTCCAGGTGACTGTCTCTAACTGATTTGGCCCCTGCTCGCCTCTCCAGTTCACCTTCTACTTCTTAGATGAAGGCATATCGACCCTCTTGCTGTTCTTTAAACACTCCAGTCTCCTATCCCAGGTCCTTCTGATTCCCATTGTCTAGAATGCTATTCCCATAGACATTTTCATGGCTGATTTCCTCGCTTGAAATTCAGATCTAGACCCAGAAGATTCCCCATTCCAGTAAAGTTGTTTGACCACTCCAGCTGAGAGTATGCTTCACCTTCTCCCACCAGCACTTCCTACCCTTTTGCTCTGCTGTTTTTCTTTACAGCACTCACTCTTATAGTATGTTGCACGTTTATTTTACATTTATTTTATCCCTACCCACAATAAATCCCAGACTGTAAGCTCCAAGAGGGCAAAAAAGATGCTTATCTTGTTTTATCTATCCACTCCAATCCCCAGGACAACCCTGGCCAAGTCAGTGCCCAAGAAATGCCATATTTACTGAATGAATCAACTAAATATGTGGTTGTCAGTAATTTTTGTTTAACAGTAATTGATTTGAATGAAGTTTCTCATAGAAATTAGTACCCACACAAAAGATCTAGTAAGAGTATTATCTTTTTCTCTGTCTTTTCCTTAAGTAGCAGACAGGAAATTCCTGGGATAGGTTGAGATATAGAAGCTGGCATGAATTTAATTAAAGAGAAGTCATTTTAACTACCAGAATCATTTTGACCCAGTGTTAATGAGGGAAAACTGACGTCGCAGCTGGGGCCCCTTTCCCAGCTGTGAGGCTGCTGCCTTACAAATGTGACAGGAGCATGTTCCACTGCACCTAGGCTGCCGCTGCGACTGCAGGTGGTGCCACGTGTCTGGGA
Source organism: Macrotus californicus (assembly GCA_007922815.1). Classification (NCBI taxonomy): domain Eukaryota; kingdom Metazoa; phylum Chordata; class Mammalia; order Chiroptera; family Phyllostomidae; genus Macrotus; species Macrotus californicus. Next base: position 6,135 of record VMDR010024344.1, on the reverse strand, counting down.
AACCAGGGCAGCTCCTGCAGGAAGGTCAGCCACACTGTACCATTAATGTGACAACATGGAGGTGCCCTTTCCTCTACAACAGGTCTGCAGGAGGAGAAATGTGTGAGAATATTGGCATCAGGAATTGGGATAAAACCTGCTTCCTAGCATGCCAGTATACGGAGTAACTGAATTTATGACTTATAAAGAGATTGCGAGGAGAAGGCAAGGGAGAGGCAGGATTACGTATGCTCCTTCCCATCCTTACATATCTGTCTCTTCATGTTCACGTGCATACTCTTGGACAGAGGGACTCCTGGGATGCTTCAATGAGGCTTAGAGGCAATCCTAACACACAGATTTACTCTTCCAATTTGGAGAGTGTGCTGTGAAGAAAGTGTTCATTTATATTAATGACATGTTATTTCAAAATGGACTATTTGTCCAACACATGTTATTGAACGCCTGCTACATGAGAGTCTTTGTGCTAGGAACTGAGGCCACAAAGTCAAATAAAACATGATTCCTCTTGACAATGGGAGGGCATGTAAATGATGCTATAAATACTACTTAAGAGGTATGAATAAGATGTTATGGGCTCCCCAAAAGAGTGTGTCAATAGTTGGGAGAATTAGCAAAAACCTCAGTTAGAAGGTGATATTTAAATTGGAAAGATAGATGGGAATATTTTAGGCAGAAATGTTAGGGAAAGGATGTGCCATTCAGAGAGAGCAGTATATATCAAAGCAATGGATTGGATTTTGATAATGGCAAAAATTTTGCTTTGGCTGGAGCATAGGGGGTGTGTGTGTGTGTGTGTGTGTGTGTGTGTGTGTCCACCTGGGGGAGCACTATATTAAATTCGTAGGTGATCTGATAAAGTTTGTTCAGAAAAACCTCCGCCACTCTCCACATTGCAAGTTCAAAATGTTTAACAGAGAATTAGAAGCTTATACTGGTGGAAAGAGACAGTTTATCTCTGGTGATTCTCAAGAGCCCACACAGAGGGTGCTTCAATACTATGATCACCCAGCATCTATTTGCAATATCTGGGGAATAATGACATCTTTTTTCTTTTTACTTTTCAAATCTTCTGTGATGCCTTTCAATGGTGGAGTTATTGATAGCAAGAATGGCACCAGGTGTTAGACCAGTGGAGTCAGACAGGACCTCGGTTCAGCAACTTCAGAACTTGAGTTTTGTGTTGGAGGTGGTGGGGAGGGGGGCGGTGCTCCACCCACAGAGACCCCCCTGGCCACCATGAGTGAGAGTAAGTCCACCAAGACATGATCTGCCTGGGGAGGAAAGGTGGCTGATCTCTCAAAGGAGAAGGACCGGGACCCTGTTCCTCAATGGGCTTTTATTGGGTTTTATTTGTGTAGGAATACAGGGTGTATACATAAAACTCATCAGTCATTGTCAGGCAGCAAGGATCAAACAATAGATAACATTCAAAGAACTATGAGGGCTTATTCTGAGTCAGGGTCTGTTAGCTAAAGGGCCATAAATCTTTGGGGGAACAAACTCATTTCATGCTTGGATCCCTTATCAGAAAATTGAGGAAATTCTTAGGTTTCACAGGATTTTATGTATTGTTTCTTAGGCCTGATCACCCCGGGAACCACCCATTCCTGCCCAGGGCTGCATGGCCCTCTGGCATTGTTTCAGGCTTAAGTCAGGCAGGGGAAGTAAGGCAGCCAAGAGATTAGGAGACTTCTTGCAGACAGAATGAGGACTCTGGGCTATGTCAAAGCCGAGGCATGAGGGTCCATCACCCCCTTTTTCTATAGCCCCCTAAGTCCTTCCCTGAGGGCCCCTTCATGACCATGCCTGTCTTAGGTCGTCCCTCCCTTGAGGAATCTTACCCATCATTGGCTAACCAGCCATCCACCCAGGGCCAAGCAGGGTGAAGTAAAGGGGGCAGAGGCAGCGCCCCTGCCAGGGAGATAAGCTTTGTCTCCTTAGTGGCTTATAGTTTCAGCTCTTTTTACTCAGCCTTAGCCATGGGGGTGGTTACAGCATCTGAAACCAGGCAGGGCAGGTCCCAACAGAGTTTTAGCTAAGAAAGAATTCAGAGGCAAGACTCACTATAAAGAAAGTTTATGTAGAAAGTCACAGAGATAGAAGATGTGAATAGTAGAAGAAATGGTCTCAGGATACAAGTTACAGAGCCAAATGAAGCTTAGGAGAAAGAAAGCAAAGTAACCTTGAAAAGAAAATTTGAGCAGGTGTGGTCTAGAGAGGAGAGCACACTGGGTCCTTAGTCTTCAGGGGTTTTATCTAGAGGTTCCAAGGGAGAATCTCAATAGAATATTCACTAGATTTCCAGGTGTGTCCTTCCAGGGTCATGGTCTCCACTGATTGGTGGGTGGCAGGGCAGAGGATCATTAGTGAATGTAGCTGGTCCTGATGTCAGCCATGGTGTCATTTGTCTGTATTTGGTGCTTTTCTGGTCCTGGAGCTGAAACACTTCTATGGTCTAGATGTTCTCTCTAGGGGTTGATGCTTACCCCTACAGTGGTTGTGCAAGATCCACATGGGAGCTGCATGAGGTCACTCTTGGGCCCCTTCTTCATCCTCCAGAGGAGTCTACTCCATGTCTAGCAACATGCCAATGGAGGCAAGGTCAGGAAGGGTTTGCATCGAATGACTAGCCACATGAAAGGTCAGGGGGTCTAAATCACATGACCAGCAAAACACTAAGGAAGGAAAGGTTTATCCTGGGGGGAAAAACCCTTGTTTTCCCACTTTTACCAATCGCTGGGCACCTGGGGCTTTCCACTGTGGTGACCTTGTGTACCTGGCTCATTGTCCTTGTTGTGGTCATGTCTGTCTGTCTGCCTACCATGGATTCAGACCTCAGAGAGGCTAGAATGGTACTGAATTAGTGGGAGACAAGCAAACTCAGTGACAGTCAGGTAGGGTTGGCCAGAGTCCTACCATAAGGCTTTTATGTACTTTAGGTAAAGGTATGTACTTTATCTTAGAATCAAAATTGTTGAATATCTTAATGCAGAGAGTAGCGTAATTAACTGAATTTTAGGCAGAAAAATCTTTTATTACCAGAAAACTAACTTTATTAATTTAAAGAAGAAAACTAAGGAGTGAGAAAAGGAAAGAAACATATGACATTCTGGTAATTATGTGAAATTTGGATTATAGGAAATAAAGGTAGAAGACAGAGAGACCAGTTGCTTTCCAAGCACTTTCTTTCCCTGAATAGTCAAATATTGGTTTTCTAAACATTAATTTAACAACTATAGGGTACAATTGTACTTCCAAAAAGAGAAATACCTTGATAGTGTCCACTTTCATACTTCATAATCCTTATTTATAGGCTAAAAACAAGCCTGTCTCTGCAAAAGTACATCATGATTACTGTGGCAAAGAATCTTAGTTGCTCCCTGAAGAGTTTTGTGGCCCTTGCATAGTGCAGAGGTTGCTCTAAGTGGCTGCTCCCTCATGGGCAACTTTCCCAGCCCCTTTTCATCTGCATGGGACCACATGATTTAATTCTGTTCAGGAATTTGGGTAAAAGTGAAGTATACCACTTCTGGAATTGGTGCATAAAAACATCTTCCACACCACCCAATGGACTCTTTTTCTATTTGCTGGCTGGACAACAGCCTCCTAGATGCCTTTAGAAGTCACATCGTACAAATATAGAGTCTCTTCAAACCTTGGTCCCAGAACCACCTTTACCCCCACACCACACTACCACCATCACCACCACCAACTGGACTTTATGTGAGCAAGAAAAACTTCTGTTTCATGAAACTGCAGAGATTTTCTGTTACCATAGCTAGACATACTTTTCTCTATGCTATTCTGTGACGATAAGTCCCATTTCATCAGTACAAGATTCAGGTGGGCATTTAAGTGAGGATGTCTTTTGGGTACTTGAAAATGTAGGTAAGGAATTCAGACAAGTCTGCATATTCAGAACTTTGGAGTCATTAGCATATGGGTAGGAGTTGAAAGCACAGGAGTGGGAAGAATGTTTCAGGGAAAATGGGTGGAATGAGAAAGGAAGGCAGAATAAGTAGGTAGAATGAGTAGAAATATTGGAGAATCCAGCAGTGAGGGTACAGGTAGGGACAGAAGTAGCAGGAAAAAGTGTGGTCAAGAGAATACATTACATTCTCTCCTAGAATTCATGAGAATTCAAGGAAGAAAACTATGTCAAAGACTGAGAACGAATAACTGTTCACTAGAGCACAGAGAGCAAAAGTAAACTTGCTGTGCAATGAGGAGTAGAAAAGGTAGTGAAAGTAGAAACAGAACCTATGGCTGGTTCTAGAACTGGAGCAGTAAGGGGGGAGAGACGCATGCTTCAGTGTAAACAAAGTGAGCAGCTGCCTTTTAAGTACAAAGATGAGTTATACATGTTTGTAAGCTGAAAAGGAAGAGCCACCAAGAGAAGATCTACTGAAGATTAAAAAAAAGGAGGTGAACCTTAAAAAGACCTTGAAGGACACAGAATAAAATGGAAAATCTATGAGGAGAGGAGCTTTGTCTGTCTTATTTAACACTGTGTCCCAGGCCTAGAGTATGCTGACACTAGAAGGCACTCGATAAACATTTATTGAAGGAACACATGAAGAAGAAAGAAAGGAAGGGAGAAGAAAATGAAATCAAGAGTATGGATAAAGGTGTTACCTTTAGAAGAAGGGCAATGTATCCTCTGGGACAGGAGAGAAGGGAAGCTGGGGAACATACAGATAGTGCGGGAGGTGGAATTTGTGACTGATGGTTGCTATTTTCTCTGTGAGGTAGGAGGCTAGGCCATCTGTGAGAAGTGAGTGGGTGAGTCCAGCTAAGGGATTTAAGAAAGAATGGTAAAGGTTTGTCACAGCTACTGGCATGAATAAATATGGCTACTTACTTGAGATAAAAATACTAAACAATCCTAACAATGCACAAATTGTGGGAATTCATTTATTCATTTGATATTGTTTAAAGAAAGATTTACAGAACATAAGCCACTGGACCACTGGATATGCTTACTTCTTGTTAAAATTAGATTTAAGCTTAAAACCCAAATATAAATTTGTTTGCAGATTATCCAAGGAAAAGTTGACTATCTGTTCTGCATATTATATAATCTCAGGCATTGCTACAATCTTTCTCTGTGAACTTTCAGGTTCTGTCTTAATATTTTATTAATAGGTACAGCATTGTACAATGAGGACTTTGTCATTTGGACGAAATTATGGAAAAAACTGTCCTTCATTCTCTGATTCAGCTAACAAGTCTTAATGCCTTTGATGAAAAAAAAAACCATAAGTGAATAAAGTCTATGTGAGTACTTAAATAAATTTTATAGACGAAACTGGCTCTGAATATTTACCTTTCACAATGTTGAACATCATGAAGATATAGAGGTCATAGAAGCAATATAAGAGCTGTCACCTTAGTATTTTAATATAATGTCAAGGCATTTACTTTTGCTTAATTACCCTTTTTCAGACTAAATCCACATAACATTGGACCATTCCTCCCTCATTCATTCAAGTAATTTTTATTGAACATTTGCAGAGCACTGGGGTCATAGAGAAGATCAGAATGGCAGGATTTCCTGTCCTTATGGAGATGATTGAAGATTTTTATCAGCTTAACCTTGAGCTCTTTTCAAAATTTCCCCATGAACCACACATTCCTTCCTCTTCTCAATTTTTCTGAGTCCATGGTAAGTTGAGCTTACCGTTTATTTGCCCATATCTCATTTTGCTATGATCATGTAGGAAAAGTAAGGTTGTGAGTAAGTCACAATTTTACTTGGTGGGAAGGTTCTACTGATGTCAAGGTTGAAGACTGCATGTGGTGTGAAAGGCTCTGCGAGAACAGGGGACAGGAGAACTTGTATCTGGCGGTCCAGCAGCAACAGTTTAAAATATGAAGGTTACATATTTGACACTTTACGTACAATGATCTGCAGTGTATGTGCACTTTTGGGTTGCTGTCCATCGGGCTAGGGCAATTGAGAGGTAATGCAACGAATGTCATTAATGTGTAGAAATCTCTTTGGTTAATACTGTATTATGATTTATATTGTAGTAGGTTCTCTCTATGAGGACAGAAGCTCCTTCAGGGGATAAAATATAAATCTTAGTTTTAAGCACATACTCACCCCCTGAGTAACTCTGGAATTTCTTG
>VMDR010024343.1:0-15102 GCA_007922815.1 Macrotus californicus | reverse complement strand
AGGGAATAAGAAGCATTAATGGTAGGTAGAAAATAGACAGGAGGAGGTTAAGAACAGTATGGGAAATGGAGAATCCAAAGGACTTATCTGTATGACCCATGGACATGAACTAAGGTGGGGAATGATGATCGGGGGGTGGGTGGCTTACAGGGCAGAGGGGAATAACACAGAGAAGAAAATGGGATGACTGTAATAGCATAATCAATAAAATATATTTAAAAAATAGATATGCCATCATTAACTTAACCATTTCTCTAGGATAAATGTTGGATTGTGTCTAAGTTGTTAATGTCATAACACTACAATGGATTTCCCTGTGTTTATATCTTTATAGATAACTTCTATAGATTCATTTTCCTGGGATGAGTTTCTAGAAGTGGAATTATTGAATGGAAGCATTTGCTTTGTTTTTAAGGTTACTAGGATATACTTTGTAGATTTTGCCAATTTATACTTGGGTAGTCTTATTGCTAATCAACAATTTTCCCTCCTTTGATTTTGTTCCTTGGAAAAAAGGGACTACACACAAACTGCTTTTCAAGACCTTTTCCAGAAGATCTTATTATTTCATGATGGCTGAAAAATATTACTGATGCTATGGCAACGTTGGAGCATGGGTGTTTTGATGCCTGGGGGCCTTGAGGGTCCTTAGGGACAGTTTCTGAAGAGATACATTACTCTTTATTTGCATCTGAACAACTGAAGACATTTACCTCTCAGGTTCTCTGCCTGAATTAAATCAAATGGGCTTGTGGAGATTTGTTTCACCGGATATGTTAATGGTACTTCTTACCTTGGAATTGTAGAGAAATCACCAAGGAGCCCTGAGGTCCAGCTGCAGCTCTGGGCTTTAGTTTTTCATTTGTAAAATGAAAGGTTTGGAGTAGACAATTTCTCAAGTCCTTTACCTCTGGCAGTGTATGGTGTCCTAGGTGACTTCTCCTTCCTCTTCCTGGACACCTATCACATCTTTCTAGGTATTTTTGTTTGTGTGTTTATTTCCTTAGATCATCTTCTCGAGGGAAGGAGGCTGAGGTGCTACACAGGATGTTTGTGATTAATGAACCCCAGAAGCTGCAACTTCTGTATAAATCTTTGGAAAAGAGCATCCCTGAGTCCTTCAAGGTGAGGGAGTAAGGGGTGATGTGGGGAGACAGGGCTGAGGTGAACCTTTCCTGGGCAGATGGAAGTACAAGTTTAAAGTCAGATTACTACTTCAGGGATGACCTCAATACCCAAATGTATTCAACCTACTTTACTTCTTTTTTTGCCTTTTAAACATTTTTCAACTCTGCTCTATGCTATCTGTAATGAAATTCCTTTTTTGCTCCAGGCTATCGCAATACCTCCCTGTTTTCAATATTACCATCCCACCTGCAACTTGGTGACCAGAGTCATCTGTCTGAACAAATATATCAGTCCCTTGTTTTAAAATTTCAGTAGAGGTCAATGTATGTGGCATAAAGCCCACAGTCCTTAATTGGGTATACAAAGGTTTATAAAAAAACAAACAAACCAGCCTCTCTACTCCTTCTCCCAACATTCCCCTACCAGATGCTACATGCTGCAATCATTGGGTCCCTCACAGTTCAGCAGGTATGATATAGGATGCAATCTGCTACCCATTCAAGCATCCATTCATGCTTTTTTTCCTACCTGAAATTACTTGCCCTGCTTCTCTCTTTATTTTGCCAAAGAAAAGTTTACTTATCCTACAAGACCCAATTCAAATATCACTCTTTCTGTCAGTCCCCTACCATTTCCTCCACACTACCACGTGCGTACATCCACCAGTATGTGTCTCATTATGATCAGACGATGTATTTCTCTACCTTCTAGACTTGAATTCACCTTTGAATTCTCTATACTTGAAACACATCTGATATATAGTAGGTGCCAAATAGATGATATGTTAGAAAATTTAAGAATGGGGAAAATGGTGTGAATTTTTAAACAATGAATGTCATGGGACCTAGTTCCTAATGATTCAGCTATTGGCTTGGATTTTTTGTGGGCGCTTACGGGGCCATTTTGCAGCATCCCTACCTTCCAATAGAAGTCCAATGAGCTATTACAGAAGCCCTAGTTCTATCCTGTTCAGTCTTCTTAGCTCCTGGTTTTATTTCCCATGCCACACCTAAGACCTTATCTCAAACACTTCATCCTCTCCTGTTTTGTTCTGCTGCCCTTGTAGGTGTACGGTGCCATTTTCAACATTATAAATAAAAACCCATTCAACCTGGAGGTGTTGGTGGATGCCTGGCCAGATTATCAGATAGTCATTACTCGGCCTAAGAAAGAGGTGAGACCTCAAGGTACTAAATACAAGGCCAGTCATGCTCTGGATGCTCTCTGTGTGGGAATGAAGGAACTGGAGCTGGGAACTGGGGAGACCCTTGGCACCCCTGATTCATATAGGTTTTGGAAAGACTGCTTGGGGGAGAAGGTGAGGTGGTGAGAAAAGGCATGGGAGTAGCCCAAATAGCTACTAGTCCATGTCTTACAAGTAACATCAGGATTCCATCTAGTCAATGCTTTTCCATTAAGCTTCTGATCACAGGCATACACCTCAACAGAGACACCTATGGCTGGAAATGGTTAGGAAATGTCTTTCTTTCCCTGTGACTAGACGAACATAATCCAGTAATACTTGAGTCAGTGTTGGGTTTGAGATCTGAAATTGCCGAGTGACTAGTTGTGTGACCTCGGGAAGATGGTTGCTCTCTTAACTATGAAAAGTGAGGTTGATAGAATTACTACTAGGGGGGACTCGAAAAACCCCCAAATTTATTTATTAAAGAATGTGTATTTATCCTTACATGTTTAAACTCCAGTCCCCTCCAGAGCAGTGGTACTCTCCATTTCATGCAGTACATCTGTCAAAACATTGTTTCCCCTGCTCAAAAACAGCGTTGGAACTTGTCAATTTTGATGCCTTTTAGAGTTTCTGCCATTTTTTGCTGCACTTCTTCCACATCGGCAAAAGGTTTCCTTTTGAGGACTTTTTTCATCTAGGGAAACAAACCAACAAAAAAATTGCTCAGGGCAAGACTGGGTGGAGAGGGAGGGTGGGGCATGGAGGCCATGCTGTTTTTGGTCGAAAATTGCTGAACACTCAGTGTGATGTGTTCAGGTGTGCTTGAAAATCACCCATCATGAAATGGGCAAATGCAATGAGTCTTCAGAAAAATTCACTGAAGCTGAATGCAGCCTCTCACAAAAAACGTCAGCTGGTACACTGATACAGATGGGTTTCTAGAACACTTACCTGATAGGGGAAGCCTGTACTACAAGGGGTCTGCCCTCCGAAGATAATTCTATTTTGGGGGTCCTCCCCCCTTGTATGTGAGAGAATTGTTAAACAATAGGCAAATCATGTATATTTAATAGAAATGTCTTCCCCATCTTCCAAGTTTGGAAAGTATAAGCAGTGAATCCCTTCCATCCTAGAGTCAGGATATTTTACTCTCCCTCTGTTTACATAGTAATCAGGGGAATTAGAACACAACACTACCTGCAGTGATCCCTAGGATCACCAGGAGAGTGTCAGCAGTAGAAGGATAGCAGGTAGGCAGTGGCAGACTTGGCCTTCCATTCCAGGTGATTTTGTGAGCTCTGGCATGATGGATCTTTCTCAAAATCCTCTCTATTCACATGCACACCGAGAGTCAATCACCCCAGAATGCTGGGTCAGAATTAGCTTTGTCATTATCTCCTCATAGTCCCAGAATGTTGACCCCCCCCCCAACACTGTTCCTCATACTTCTTTCCTTACTGGAGGCACTCTCTATTTTAGACCCTGAACTAGTCCTTGTGCTCCTCCCATCCCAGACAATGGAGCTATTTACTCACCCCCCCACCCCCACCCCAGGGCAGCTGACTTCAAGTGCAACATCAGAAAGGAAACACCTTCAGTGTGTCAGAGAATTCCAAGGCCATTGTATGCACCTCTCTCAGAAAAACAGAGGGTATCAAACAATCAAGTCCAGCACACCAGACATATGCAAGAACATTTGGTAAATTATAGAGCTATGTAAATATGATTGATATTTGTTCTATCAGGAGATGAAAGATGATCTGGACCATTACAACAATACTTACCACATCTTCATCAAAGCTCCTGACAACTTAGAAGAAGTCCTGGCATGCCCCCAGGTTATCAACTGGGAACAAGCCTTCCAGATCCAAGGTAACTGGTCGGAGTTAAAAGGCAAAGACCCCCTGGTTCATTCACAGCAGATATGCGTGGGGTTATGCAGAGCCTATCTTCTTCCTCCCTCCAGGTTGCCAAGAGAACCTTGGTGAGGCAATAAGAAAGATTTCAGCTTCAAAATCCGTGCAAGTGGATTACACAAGGACTAAGCTCTTCTCAATAGAAGTACCGTTGGAAATCAAGACATCAAGTGAGGCTAGCAGGTGAGATCTTACTTCGATGCTTCTCAAACTCCTGATAGAATCACTAAGTTGCCCTAAGGGTCAGACTTGGAAATGTAGGATTTGAGCCTAAATTATGATGAGGTACATAGTTGCATGGGTTAACGAAAGAGAACTTTGATTGATTAGGGCCTTCATTAGATGAGGTCATTTACATATACTAACTCACCCAGGTCTCCCAAGAGGATTCCTGGGAGGGTATTGGACATCATGGTGGCACTGAAAAATCTTTACTAAATTTTGCAAAAAATGCCACATGCTCTACAAAATATACAAGTATTCAAAGTAAAAAGTAAAAATTTGCCCACTTGGATTCCCCACGACTTTCCTGTCCAGGTACAAATATTGTTAGTTCTGGTGTATATGCTTCTCATACCACATGTGTTTTTGCTCTTTTTTTTCCCCACAACATACACACATACTGTACTGCAGCGTGCTTTGTTCCCTCAGCAATATGCTGTATGTACATCTTTCATGTAAGCCCACACAGATACCTTGCATTTACCTTGGTAGCTGCGTAGATTTCTATAATAGGGAGATACCTACTTATATATGCCCCTATTAACACAAAAATTCTGTAATAAATGTCTTCATAAGTAGATCATGGCACAAGTGGTATACATATCTCTGAAAGATGGACTCCTAGATTTGAAATAGCTGGATCAGAAATATGCATGTTCAATGAAAATATTACCAAATCAGATGGTAAGACTTTGATGAATTTCACATGCGAGAGCATAACATATGAAACAACCTGAGTGTCCATGAGCAGCGGGCATGGATAAATTCATTAAGGTGTAATCCGCACAACGGGATAATATGCACCTGTTAGCAGGAATGAAGCAGCTCTGTGTGAACTGGTAAGCATTCCAAAATACATTGCTCAGTGAGCAAAAGCAACAACAAGTGAGATGGACAGGACAGTGTACCCTGCATGCTGTCACAGTGTGGACCCATCTGAAATCGCAGAGTCCCTCTAGAAGACTACATGGATATATTGCATCCCCAGTTCCCACTGGAGAAGATAACTGGGTCACAGGGGATCAGAGAAAGATGTAATTATTCTCAGTTAATATCCATTTATTCTTTATAATTGTATTGCTAATTCAAAAGAATGACTAAAGTCTAAACACCCACTCACACACACAATTGATCTAGCTCAGAGAGCCAACGACATTCAAATCTTGCTTTGGCCCAGCTGTGTTTCCATGAAAATCTTAAGAGAAACTAATGCACAGGGGAAAATGGTCAATAGGGATTGAATAACACTTGATATCATAACTCCGGCGATCTGGAATAAAGTATTTGTCCTTAGGTGTTTCTTTCCTCTGGGTCCACATGCACAGCTATTCCACCAGAGGAGGGCAGGTGACAATGTTGGAGGCCATTGAGGAAGCAGGGCTAGGATCCGGTCAGGCATGAGAGAGAACAAAAAGAAAGCCTCACCGACGTGCAGACCAGTTAGTGCTCAGTGACCTCCCCCTCTAGCAAACGCAGAGCAACCCTGAAACTGACGAGTTCCGGAGAACTCTTTCTCTCTGGGGAGAGGTAAAACTGCTTTGGGATCTGCCACCTGCCCCAACTTCCCCTTCCCATAGAAGATGTTTCACTGATTTTGCAGGTGAGAAAACTCAGTCTCAGACAACTTATCCAATGAGAGAATGAGGATTAAAATCCTGATGGTTTCCCATCCCCAAAACCCAATTCCCCCCACCCTGTATCGGTGCTTCTTAAAGTGCACTTTTGGTACTTCCCAGAGGTAGGTGGTGATGGGCTTTGGGGCACATGAAGCTGTAGGACTAACATTGCTCTCATCTCCTGGGGACATACATTTTATTGAAATATCTGTTAAAAGAAATATCTTATATATTTAGATATTTTGTGGCATAGAATTCAGAACTCGCGTGTTTCACATGTGGATCTTCAAAGAAAATTCAGCTGTGTGGGAGGTAGCCCTGGTGTACTTCTTTGCTATTTTAGGGATATGAGCTCATTTTCATTTTCCTTGGAGTATTTGCTTGAACTTTTTTTTATTTTGAGATGTACTTTCTGCATCATAAGGCAATTAGGATTTTCTCCCTCTTGATTATTTGGAAAGATTTTAAAGCAGACACAGAAATAGTACTTTTCTTGGTGCATCTGTTTCCTCCTCTAGGCTGTGGGATCCTCAAGAAAAGGAATGGTGTCATATTAATTTTCTGCAATCCTGGTGTTTGGTACAAGTTGGCTGAATAAATGCTCTTTTTTTTTCCTTGACAGGGAAGAAAACTTTTCAAGCATCTTCTTGGATACCTCACATGCAAGGCTTGTGAATGAGCAGTGGGACTTTGGGAAAAATGAGAAGAGCTTGAAATACATTGAACGCTGTCTCCAGAATTTCCCAGCATTTGCTGTGCTGGGTCCAGAGGGGTTCCCTGTCTCTTGGATTGTGGTTGAACAGTCCTGTGAGCTGAGGATGGGTTATACAGTCCCTAAATATCGACAACAAGGCAACATGTGGCAAATTTATCATCACATGATGGAGTATCTTACTCAGAAAAAAATACCATATTATTTTCATGTGGCAGAAAATAAAGAAATCATTACACAGAAACTGACAAGTACTGGAGGTAAGAACTATCCGTGTGGCTGGCATCAGTGGAAATGCAGCCCCAAGAAATATTGCTGATTGGTGCCATTGTCCATTGAAGCCTTTCTTACCAGTGAAAATGCATCAGTACACACACACACAAAAAGCATCTAATTATCTGGGCCCCACACATTACTTCAGCCCACCTTTATGTAATATTTTAGTCTTCCTTCTCTTTCACATCACAGAAAATTAGGAGCTTGACCCTTTCAGGCCATACTTTTCCTTTATGGTGAGAGACATTTCAGAATTAATATTGCCTGACGACAATCATTAGTGCCAAGAGAAACTTTTCAAAGCAATATGTCCTTCTTTGAAGAGGCTGTCTCTTGTGAAAAGAACCCTGCCTTTTTTATGCTTCCGTGTTTGAAAATAAAGTCTGCTTTGACAAGTGTCTCCTCTGGTAACCTCCCTTTCCTCTTACAACGTTTTCCAAAGGGTCTCTCAAAGGTGTTTCGTTCACTCAGCATCATCGCTTTTGGTCCTGGGTGTCTTCTAAAGAGGTTTAAGACACTCTGCTGAATGACAGTATGCGGCTGTCAGTGACAGTTGGGTTTCTGAAAGGGCCTTGGTAGGTTGAATTGTGTGAAATCATATTTTCAATATTATTTCCATATCTATGCTGTATTGGTTTCCTATTGTGGTTGTAAAAAATCACCACACACTTACTGGCTTAAAGCAACAAAAACGTATTACCTTATATTTTTAGTTGTCAGAAATCCAAAAAGGGTCTTATGGGATAAAAGTCGAAGTGCCAGCCGGCCTGTTCTCCCTGGAGGTTCTTAGGGAAGAACCCATTTCCTCATCTTCTCTAGCATGTACAGGCTGTCCTCAGGCCCGGGCGTGGGGTCCTGCATCACACTGCCTTTTCTCCCTCTATTTCCATCCATTTCACTTACCCTTCCTCTTTTCTGGGTTCAAACCTCCCTTTTCCCCTCTTACCAGGACACTTGCGGTTACACATAGGGCCCACTTGGGTTCTAATCCAGGATAACCTCCTCACCTCAAAATGCTTAACTTAGTCACCTCTGTAAAATCATAAAATTTAACTATTAAAGCTTCTAAGGATTAGCACCAGGATATTATTGGGGGTCATTACTTAGCCAACCACATATAAGCTCCAAGTTTATGTTTCTCCCTGAGGAAAGGAAACTCATGCTTCCCGTTAGAGACTGACTAGTATTTCTTTTTTCGTTGTTTATTAAATTTATTGGGGTGACATTAGTTAATAGGATCATATAGGTTTCAGTGTACATTTCTATGATACATGATCTGTATATGACATTGTGTACCCACCAGCCAAAGTCAAATCATCTTCTGTCCTTATATATTTCGCCCCTTGTACCCTTTACTGCCTCCCCAACCCCTTCCCTCTGGTGACCGCCACAGTTGTCTATGAGTTTTATATCCCGCACATGAGTGAAATCATACGGTTCTCAGCTCTTTCTGCCTGACTTATTTCACTTACAATAACATTCTCAAGGTCCATTCGTGTTTTCCCAAAGGGCAGTATTTCTCCTAGCTCCTTCTGCAGACATCTGACTCAGCGGGGCTGGAATGTGACCCAGAATGGGCATTTCTCAAGAGGTGAGGCCAGTGCTGCTGGTGACCCAGCATCTTGAATACCAATTGTTAGTTTCGTCAGACAAAAACTAAGTATATTACAAATATTTACTCATTTTATCCTCACAAGAACAGCAGGAGGCCGCTGACGTTATCTCCATTTGAAAAGAAATTGTGGCCATAGAGACATCAAGCACCTGGCCCCAACATGCACAGCTATTAGCAGAACCAGGAGCAAACCCAAGCAGTCAGGCACGGTGGCCTGAACTCCTGGCCATTGCTTGCTTCCTCCTCTGTGTTCCAGGCAGTCTGCAAGATCCCAGCCCACTTCTTGGCCCTGCTCCCTTCCAGCACCGCTCCCCGCTGCCCCACCTATCCCTCTGTGACCCTCCCTCAGCGCCTCAGCTCTATTATTTGCAGCTTCAAGGACCGCCCTGGCGTTAAGAGGCATTAAGAGCCCCTAAGAGCCCCTAAGAACCACCCCCAGCGCTAGGCCCGTGGTACTCGCGGTAACCAAAGGCTTCTTCAGGACGGCTAGAGTTCTGGGCTCGGCCTGAAGATGGCACCAGAAGATAAGTCTGATAGACCTGGGACAAACAAAGAGTGGGGGTGGGGGGGAAGAGGCGTGAGGACTGACACTCCTGGTGGCCAATGGCAGCACGGCATCAGTTTGCTCACTCTTTGATTACCTGGTGCCATAGAGCTTCCCACCCCTTTCGGGGACTGCACTTGGGGACATGGACTGGAGAGGTGGGGGTGGGAGAGGCTGTGTCTCGTTCTCCCTGAAGGTGCACATGTTAGTCCAAAGTTGCTATAGCTCATGTTTTGTTTTTTTCCTTCCTATTTCCCCTCCTTTCAGTCAAGGCCCACCTCATCTGTCTTTGGGCAAACTAGTCTTCACTCTGGGTCCTTGGGGTTTTTGTAAAAGCCTTGGTGGGGGCAAAGCCAGCCTGGTGCTTGTCATTTATGGCACTGTGGGGAAGTGGGGGTGAAGCGAGTAGAGGGACAGATAACTTGTGGGAAGGGTCCACCAAATGCCAGGCTTTGTGCTCTGGCATTATTCATAGGATTATCTCATTTTGTGTGCTTTCTGTTTAATTCAATTTCTGTTTCACAGATTAAGAAACAAAGTAAATAGATTGTCCGAGGGCAGTGCTCCCAAGGGTGATTTTATCTCATGTCGGACGCCTAAGCCCAGAGTCCTTTAGTGTGCTGAGGCTGTCTTTGTGGTATTTTCAAACTGTAGGCCAGGTGAATCACCGGTCCCCGCCCTGAACCTTCCTTCGTCCATCCATTCACCTGTTCCTTATGAGGGACCCGTCTGCAAGGCCTGGGTCTAGTTGCTATAAATACAGAAGAATAGGGACTCTGCTGTAAAGTAGGGGAGATTAAAAAGGTATATACTGTATATTGATACCTAATTTTTTGCAGATGATATGATGAGGTCTGAAGATACAGGCATGCATAAAATCTACCCTAGCCTTAGGCAGTATTAATCTTTGAACTTTTCATTTCCCACCCCTACAATTTTTAACACATTGAGCATCTACCTTATTTGAATGATATTGAGTATCCTTATTTGAATTATGTTTTTCCTTTTAAAATTAATATACTCAATGTCAGATACACTTCATTTCTTATTTTCAGAAAAAAATATTAACGGGGTTTCAAGCATTTTCTTTGTTCGCCCCAGTGATCATCTTGGGCCCTTCCTGGGGGGTTCCTGTGTCTGGGACCCTCGACCACAGGAATGTGCCTGACTCTCTCCCTGCTTTATTCAGGTCTCTGTCAGAGAACAGGTTTACAGCGTGGCCTTGCCCCACGACTTTCTGTACCATATTACCTTCTCCCCTTTTGTCACCTTCTGTCCCCTTATCCTAATTTATATTTTATATACTATATTTTGATGTATAGCAAATGTGATGGTTGGTTTAGGTTTTGTGTTTTGGCATCAACATATAAGCCCTAAGCGGGCCAGGGAGGTGTTTTCAAGATTGGTGAGTGTGAGAGGAAAGCAATAAAATCAGAAGAGTTGGGGCCTTGCCTAGGGTCTCCTGACATCCCCTGGGGCTGGGCTTGGAGCAGAAGGAAGATGGGTCATCCTTCTCCTGGTTCCTACATTCTTGCAATCCTCAGGGCCAGGGTCACCCAGCCCCTCCCTCTACCCCGGTTATCTGCATTCTCACCCACTTCTCTCTGACTTTCAGTGAGAAATAGCACATTTTCAGTCCCCGCCACCACAAGTAGCAAAGACAAAGTTCTGATATGCGAAGACCTCCAGTAAGACTCAGTTATAGTTCAGAGAATGATGCCGCTGTTTGTCTCTCTCAGCATCTTCTCACCTGAGGCATGTGTGGAGTTGTAGAAAGTGTTTTGGCTGAGGAGCCAGAGGACCTAATCTCTGTACCTGGGTTTGCTTCCAAAGAAAGGAGTTAATGAAATGACTGAACACCACCTTGTCCCCACCCCCCCACACTATCCAATTCCCTTCCCTTATGTAGGAGCCATGGACACCCAAGAATTGACCCTGGATTGAACTTCTTGCCAAAACTCTGTCCTGAACTAGTTAGATAGATGGGGAACCTTCACTGGCTGCAACTTCTGTGTAATGTAAGGACAGCATCCTGAGAAATCTACACAGAGAAGTTATTTTATTGTATGATTTATAATATAATACAGACATTATTTATTATAGGACTTATAATCTATGGACCCAGCTGCACTATGGATGGGAGCCAGTCACACCTTCCCCTCCCCATGAAGAGCTAGTGTGAGCAGCAGGTGTAAAGTTGAGTGTGCAGACATGCACTAGGTTCTCTGTACTGAGATGGTGCACACCTCCACCAGCCTTGCGCCCAGCAGCCAAGTGCCCAGCAGCCCAGCGTACTCCTCATTGTGGCGGGGCCTGGAAGCTCACCTAGGTCATTGCAGCCCTCCTGATGAGAAAACATATGCTCTGCCAACTCTTTGCAGTCCTATATCATTTTTTTAAAACTTGAACTGGGTTAAATCCTATTTCATCCTGTGATTTTGATTGTTAATTCCAGTCTGAAACCCCCACCGCTAGTCATCCACTGCTGCCGAGCTGCATGACCTTGAACAGACTGCCTCCGTTCTTTGAGTCTCAGCGTCCGCATGTGTATAATGGAGGCAGTAAAATTTGGGCCGCCTGAAACATGGGTTCCTCAAGGGTCAACCAAAGGCTTTTATGGTTTTGGAAGACTGCAGAAATCATGTCACTAACATACATGTAGAAAACACTGGAGTAAGAAGTCTAGCCAAACATCAGGTAAATAGGAGCAGAGGCCTGAGACGAGAGCAGAGAAAACAGAGGACACAGGTGAGAAAAAACATCTGGCACATTTTGTGTAAATAGTTAAATCTAAATGGACGGTGATAGACCCTCTGGGAATGGGTACTTAAAAGTTTTAAAGCAGGATTCTTTTCAAAAATTTATCATGCGTTACTTTCAGATGTACAGCTTAGTGGTCAGACAATCATATACTTTACATAGTGGTCCCCTCAATATTTCTAGTACCCCAGCTGGCACCACACACAGTTATCACAATGTTATTGACTGCATTTCTTATGCTTTTCTTACTCCCTGGCGACTATTCTGAAATGGTCAATTTGTGTCTCTTCCTCCCTTCATCTCCTTCACCCAGTGCCTCAACACCCCTGCCTTCTGGCGACCACCAGTTCTCTCTCTGTATCTAGGAGTCTGTTTCAATTTTGTTTGTTCATTTGTTTTGCTTCCATATGGTGTTTGTCTTTCTCTGACTGACTTAATTCACGGAGCATAATACCCTCTATCTAGGTCCATCCATGCTGCTGCAAATGGTAAGATTCTATTCTTTTTTATAGCCGAGTACTATTCCATTGCATTAATCTACTACAGCTTTTTTATCCACTTGTCTGTTGATGGGCACTTGGGTTGCTTCCATAGCTTGGCCATTGTTATCAATGCTACAATAAACAGAGGGGTGCATATATTCTTCCAGATTAGTGTTTTGGATGTCTTTGGATAAATCCCCAGAAGTGAAATCACTGAGTTGTAAACAGATCCACTTTTAATTTTTTGAGGGAACTCCATACCGCTTTCCACAGTGGCTGCACCAATCTGCATTCCCACCAACAGCGCATTAGGTTCCCTTTTCTCCACATCCTCACCAGCAGGATTTATTGTTTTAAGTCTATTCTATTCATGATGGTATGATAGTTGTCCAATTTTTCCCTTTTTGCCCCTCCACCCTGTACCACCCTTCCCTCCAGCAGTTGCCCCCCTTACTTCACGTCCATGGGCTGTGCATATAAACTCTTCAGGTTATCAATTTCCTATACTATTCTTAACATCCTACTGTCTATTTTGTACCTACCAATAATGCTTTCTAATTCCTCCACCTTTTCCCCATTCCAGGTGAAAACATTCCAAATGATCTCCATACCTATGATCTCCTGTTCTGGTTGTTTGCTTAGTTTGATTTTTGTTTTTTTAGGTTCAGTTGTTAATAGTTGTGACTTTGTTGACTTTTTAATGTTCATAGTTTTGATCTTCTTTTTCTTAAAAAAGTCCCATGTAATAATGGTTTGGTAATGACGAACTACTTTAGCTACCTTCTCTGGGAAGCACCTTATCGGCCCTTCAATTCTAAATGACACCTCTGATGGATAGAGCAACCTAGGTTGTAGATGCTTGCTTTTCATCATTTTGAATACTTCTTGCTAGTCCCCTGTAGTCTGCAAAGTTTCTTTTGATAAATCAGCTGATAGTCTTATGGGAATCCCTTTGTAGATAACCAGCTGCTTTTCTCTTGCTGCTTTTAAGATTCCCACTTTATTTTTAATCTTTGGCATTTTAATTATAATGTGTCTTGCTGTGGTCCTCTTTGGGTCCAACTTGTTTGGGACTCTATGTGCTTCCTGGATTGTATGTCTATTTCTTTTGCCAAATGAGGGAGTTTTCTCTTTCATTATTTTTTTCAAATAAGTTTTCAATTTCTTGCTCTTCCTCTTCTCCTCCTGGCATTCCTATAATTCGGATGTTGATACATTTGGAGATGTCCTAGAGGCCCCTTATACTATCCTCATTTTTTAAAATTCCTTTTTCTGCTTGTTGTTCTGGTTGAATGCCTCTTTCTTTGTTATGTTCCAAGTCATTGATTTGAGCCCCAGTTTCCTTCCCTTCACTGTTGGTTCCCTGTGGATTTTTCATTATTTCACTTAGTATAACCTTCATTTCTTCCTTTATGTTTTTGCTGTACTCAATTAGTTCTCTAAGCATCCAGATCTCCAGTGCTTTGAACTCTGCATCTGATAGGTTGGCTGTCGCGGTCCCGTCCAGCAGGACCGCGTGTTGTTGTGGAATGCTTGTCTTATATCCCCGGACAAGTGATGAGCAAATTCACATGGACTAAAGGAATCCGGTGGAGAAAAAGGGATGTCGAGCCACTCTCTAAGTGAGAGAGTGCTAGGGCTTGTGTGGCCGCTCTCTGAGAGGGAGGGAGAGAGAGAGAGAGAGAGAGAGAGAGAGAGAGAGAGAGAGAGAAAGATAGAGAACTGGAGAGCTAACTTTTAACTGCCAAACTGTCATCCACAATGACTGTACCTACTGGAGAAGCATGAGGATCCCAATTTCTCTTCACCTTCCTCAACAATTGTTATTTTTTCTTTAAAAACAAATTATAGCTGTCTCATGAGGTATGAAATGGTGTTTCATTGTGGTTATGATTTGCGTTTCCCTCATGACTAATGATGCTGAATGTTTTTGCATGTATTTATTGGTCATTTGTACAGATAGACTTTTAATTATAACTCTCAATTTTTACATTTTTGTCACTATGTACATCACACTCTCATTTATTACACATACATTGATGTGGTCAACACTTTCTTTTGCATTGAAAGTCATGAAGGCACAGACCGTACCTATTGTCTACTGCTATATTTCCAGAATCTAACACAATGCCAGCCACATAACAGGTGTTTAATCAATATTATGGCAGCCCTAGCAACTAATACAAGAACTGTGATATATTCATAAGTGTCTCTTAGGTCCTGAACATCCTTGACACATGGCAATTGGTCAATAAATTTCAATAAGTAAATAGTAAAGTATGTTCAAAGTATGGGCTTTAATACCTCTTACTTGCTTCTGTACTAAGCATCATAGTGAGATTCTTCATCCATCATTTATCTCCTTTTTGTTTCTTCCTTTCCTTCCTTTCTCCTTCCCTCCATCTCTTTTCCTCTCTCCTATTTTTCCTTTTTGCTTCATTCACTCCTTCATTTCTCTTTTCTTCATTCAACAAAACCTTTCTGAACACCTAAAATATTCCAGACCGTGTTCTAAGGAGTCAAAGATTAAAAAAACATGATGCAGAACTTCCAGTCAAGATGGAGACATAGGTAAATGCAGCTCACCTCCTTGCACAGCCACATCAAAATTACAACTACATTAAATGACAACAAACTCACAG
>VMDR010024342.1:0-15085 GCA_007922815.1 Macrotus californicus | reverse complement strand
ATCTGAGAAAGCTAAGTGAATGGTGTATGTGAAGTCTCTGTACTATTGATGTAACTTTTCTATAAGTCTAAAATTATTTCCAATTTTTTAAAAAATCTAATGTTATTCATAAGGGTAATAAAATAAAAATTAGACTTTTTCAACTGCAATGCTTAGTGCCAGGAAAAATAGAATAATATTTAAGATATTGAAGGAAAGCAAATGTGAACCAAGGATTTTATATCTTCAGTAAAACTGACCACAAAGTATAAAAAACACACTATAATATGCAGGAACTCAGGAAATATTGCTCCCATGAGCCCTTCCTAAGAAATGTACTCAAGAACAAGCTTCAGAAAATCAAATTTATTATGGAGTTTTTTTCAGTTTCTCTTTCTGATATTTCATTGTTGTACAAAAATGCCATTGATTTCTGAATATTGACTTTGTATGCTGCTATTTTGCCAAATTCACTTATTAGGTTGAGTAGCTTTTTGGTGGAGACTGTAGGGTTTTCTATGTATACTGTCATGTGGTCTGTGAGTAATGACAGTTTTACTTCCTCCTTTCTAATTTGGATGGCTTTTATTTCTTTTTCTTGTCTGATTACTGTGGCCAGAACTTCCAGTACTATGTTGAATAAGAGTGGTGAAAGTGGTCACCCTTGTTTTGTTCCTGATCTTATGGAGAAAGATTTTAGTTTTTGCCTATTGAGTATAATGTTGGCTGTAGGTTTCTTGTGTATGAGTTTTACTATCTTGAGGTATGCTCCCTCTATTCCCATGCTGCTGAGTGGTTTTTTTTTTATCATAAATGGGTGCTGTATATTTATCAAATGCTTTTTCAGCATCTATTGATATGATCATGTGATTTTCGTCCTTCTTTTTGTTTATGTGGTGTATTACAGTTATTGATTTGCAAATATAATACCATCCTTGCATCTCTGGGATGAATCCCACTTGATCATGGTGTATGATCTTTTTAATGTACTTGTGAATCCAGATTGCCAATATTTTGTTGAGATTTTAGCATCTATGTTCATCAGCAACATTAGCCTGTAGTTGTCTTTCTTTGTTGTGTCTTTACCTAGTTTTGGAATTAGGAAAATACTGGCTTTGACAAATCATTTGGGAAGTCTTCCCTCTTCTTGAATTTTTTGGAATAGTTTGAGTAGGATAGGAGTTAGTTCTTCCTTAAATATTTAGTAAATTCACCTGTGAAGCCATCTGGTTCAGGGCTTTTGTGTGCTGGGAGTTTTTTGATTACTGCTTCAATTTCACTCATTGTTAAAAGTCTATTTAGGTTTCTTGCTTCTTCCTGATTCAGCTTTGCAAGGTTGTATATTTCTAGAAATTTGTCCATTTCACCCAGGTTGTCCAATTTCTTGGCATATACTTGTTCATAGTAATTTCTTATAATCCTTTGTATTTCCATGGTATCAGTTGTAACTTCCCCTCTTTTGTTTCTGGTTTTATTTATTTGGGCCCTCTCTCTTTTTTTCTTGATGAGTCTGGTTAAAGGCTTGTTGATTTTGTTTACTTTTTCAAGGACACAGCTCCTGGATTTATTGGTTCTTTGAATAGTTCTTTTAGTCTCTATGTCATTTAACTCTTCCCTGATGTCAATTATTTCCTTTCTTCTACTCTCTCTGGGCTTTGCTTGTTGTTGTTCCTCCAGCTCTTGTAGATATAAGGTTAGATTATTTATTTGAAATGTTTATATCTATTTTAGGTAGGTCTGTATTGCTATGAACCCCTTCTCAGGACTGCCTTGGTGGTGTCCCATAGGTTTTGGGTTGTCGTGTGTTCATTTTCATTTGTTTACTGATACTTTTTGATTTCTTTCTTGATCTCATTGTTGATCCATTCATTATTTAATAACATGTAGTTTAGTCTCCATGTATTTGAATGTTTTTGAGTTTTTTCCTTGAGGTTGGTTTCTAGTTTCAATCCATTGTGGTCTGAGCACATGCTTGATATGATTTCAATTTTCTTGAATTTGTTGAGGCTTGTTTTGTGTCCTACAATGTGGTCTACCTTTGAAAATATTCCATGTACATTTGAAAAGAATGTATATTTTTGCTTCTTTGGGTGAAAGGTTCAGTATATATCAATTAAGTCCTTTTGATCTAGAGTGTCATTCAATGCCACAATATTCTTGTTGATTATTTATTTGGAACATCTATCCATTGTTGACAGTGAGGTGTTAAAATCCCCTGTGATGACTGTGTTGTTCTCAATATCTTTCTTGAAGTCCACTATGATTTTCTTTATATATTTAGGTGCTCCTATATTGGGTGCATATACAGGGTCTGGCAGAAGTAACACCTGCTTGCCCTGGCTGGTATGGCTCAGTGGACTGAGTGCCAACCTGCGAACCAAAAGATTGTTGGTTCAATTCCCAGTCTAGGGCACATGCCTGGGTCTCCAGTAGGGGGTGCGTGAGAGGCAACCACACATTGATGTCTCTTTCCCTCTCTCTCTTCCTGCCCCTCTCTAAAAATAAATAAATAAAATCTTAAAAAAAAAGAAGTAACACCTGCTTGAGTGTGTTTGGCAGGGTAATAATATAGATGAAATAATTTATAGTTTCAATTTGAACATTTCAGCTAAAATGTCACATGGTGTGATTGTGATGTTGTTATGTTACAGAATTATATGCATATGATTTTGTAACATAAGATTTTGTAATAAAAAATGGACATTATTTGTTCCAGACCCTTTATGTCTATAAGGGTTATATCCTCCTGTTGGACTATTCCCTTAAGTATTATGTAGTGACCTTCTTTGTCCCTTTTTATAGCTTTTGTTTTTGAAGTCTATTTTGTATGACATAAGTATTTCTACCCCAGCTTTCTTTTCATGTCCATTTGCTTGGAATATTTTTTTCCACCCCTTCACTTTCAACCTGTGTAGATTTTTTGGTGTGAAGTGGGTCTCTTGTAGACAACATCTATGTGGGCCATGTTTTCTTATCCATTCAGCTACCCTATATCTTTTGATGAAAGCATTTAGTACATTTATATTTCAGGTTATTATTGATAGGGTCTTATTCATTTTCATTTTTTCTGTACCTGTGTTTCTCTCTCTCTCTCTCTTCTCCTTTTTATAGTAGTCCCTTTAGCTTTGAAGTGCTGATCTTTCTTTTTGACTGGGAAGCTCTTTATTTTGCCTTCCATTTTAAATGAGAACCTTGCTGGATAGAGTAGTCTCGGTTGTAGGTGCTTGCTTTTCATTATCTGGAACATTTCATGCCAATCCCTGCTGGCTCATAGTGTTTCTGTTGAGAAACCAGCTGATAGCCTTATTGGAGCTCCTTTGTATGTTACTAGCTCTTTCTCTCTTGCTGCCTTTAAGATTCTCTCTTTGTCTTTAAAATTTGCCATTTCAATTATGATGTGTCTTGGAGTAAGCCTCTTTGGGTTCATCTTGATCGGGACCCTCTGTGCTTCTTGAATTTGCATGACTTTTTTCCTCACCATGTCAAGGAAGTTTTCTGTCATTATTTTTTCAAACAGGTTTTATCCCTTGCTCCTTTTCTTCTCCTTCTGATATTCCAATGATACAAATGTTGTTACAGTTCATGTTGTCCTGAAGCTCCCTTAAACTATACTCATTCTTTTGGAGTCTTTTTTTGTTTTGTTGTGCTGACTGTGTCTTTCTTTCTACCTTGTCTTCCAGCTCGCCGATTCAGTTGTCTGCTTCATCTAGCCTGCTTTTAATTCCTTCTAGTGTATTTTTCATTTCAGATATTGTATTCTTCATTTCTTCCTGGTTCTTACTCATAGTTTCTATGTCCTTTTTCATGTTGCTGTAGTTCTCACTGAGTTTCTTGAGCATCCTTATAACCATTATTTTGAATTCTATGCCTGATAGATTGCTTGTCTCAATTTCATTTAGCTCTTTTTTCTGGGGATTCCTCCTTTCATTTTGAATGGGGATTATTTCTTTGTCTCCTCATTTTAGGTGACTCTTTTTGTGTTTTTTTTTTTTTTCTGTGTCTCAGGTTGCTTTTCTTTGTCTGTCTATCTTCATGGGGTAGACTTCTATGGTAGGAGTTCTGTGGGACTCCGTGGTGCAGTGTCTTTGATCTCCTGATATGGATGCTCTAGAGTTGCCTTTTATTCAGTTTATGTGGGCTCTCTTGTTGTACTTGGGCTTTGATTATTGATAGCTCATTCATTGGTGGGTTCTTCCTTCCCACTGGCTGACTGGGAGTCACAACCCCTGCCACATCTTGCGTGCTGTTGTACAGCTGCTAGTTAACAAAGCAATAATACCCAGAAAATCAAACCCACACCATACAAAGTACCCCCATCACATCAGCAATACCATCAGCAATTGAGCAGATTAATAAAAGTGGAGAGGTTTGTTTTGCTTTCATTTTCATTTTTCTCAAGGTATCTTTTGATTTCTTCCTGATCTCATTCATTGTTAACAAATTCATTGTTTAGTAACATATTGTTTAGCCTCTATGGGTTTGTGTGTTTTTCTTTTTTTTTCTTGTAATTGATTTCTAGTTTCATACCAATGTGATCAGAGATGCTTGATATGATTTCAATCATCATAAATTCATTGAGACTTGTTTTGTGGCCTAACATGTGGCCCATTCTGAAAAATACTCCATGTGCACTTAAATGGAATGTATATTCTGCTGCTTTGGGATGACAATTATCAGTTAAGTCCTTCTGGTGTTGTTTGTCATTTAAGGCCATTGTTTCCTTGTTGATTTTTTGTCTGGGAGATATATCCATTGGTGTCACTGTAGTGTTAAATTACCCTGCTATGACTGTAATACTGTTAATCTCTCCATTTAGGTTCATCAGTATTTGCTTTATATATGTAGGTGCTCCTATGTTAAGTGTATAAATGTTTACAAGCATTATATCCTCTTGTTACATTGTGCTGCTTGTGGGGCTAATTGGGTGGGGTTTTATTGTGGTCTGAAGGCAGCCATTTGGTATGTTGGTTCTGGAATCTCTTGGAAAAGACTCCTATGCAGGTCAACAACAGACGCTCCCTGTGCCTGGCCTGGGTCCACATGTTAGGAGCTATAGAGCAATCCGTGTTTGGTAGCTGGCTGTGCTGGGTCTAAGTGCATATGGGAGGGACCAAGTTGTAATCTGAGGCTGGACGCCACCAGTACAAGGCCTAGGGGAGGTCAGCAAATGTCCCAAGGCACCCTGAGATTCACCACCACTTGCCAGCTGCCCATAAGCCTCAGTCGCTAAAGAGCCTTTGGCAGTACATGAGTTAGGTAAGGTGGGGTCTCAAGGAATCACCAGGGTGGTGCAAGTGGTGTTCACCAGGTTAATAATAGAGACTCAAACTTGGCAACAGTGCTGGTCTTCAGTCACTCAGCAAAAGTCTCAGGGTACATTGAGGCCAGCTGCCATGTCCTGAGGCCTACAAACCTTTGTGGTGGGATGGGTTCTCAGGGGGTCATCAGGGTGGAGCTAGTAGACTTCACCAGGTTAGTGCAGATTAAGAACTGGTTGTATGGACTCAACACAGGAGAGGCAGTACCTGCTGGCTCTGCAGAAGACGGCCTTCGCCCTGACACCATCCAACCCTGTTTCTTCCTGTGTGTCTTTGGTACCCCAGAGCTTGACCAGAATTTCTTCAGAGTTTTTAACACAGACTGAAGTGTGGGCTCAGGCTAGTTGCTGCTAACAGAGCCTTAGGCTATGTGCAAATTGAGTAGGGTGGGGCCTTAACGAGTCACCAGGGTAGAGTTATTGAAGCTCACCAGGCTAAGGCCGTTTGGGGAAAGGGCTTACCCCAGAAAAGATGTCACCTGTGGGCCATGTGGGAGGAGGACTCAGGAACAGCTGTCCCTCTAGCCCTTGCCTCAAAGCCACACAACTCAGTCTCTCCCTCTGTGACTCTGATGCCCATGGAGCCACTGCCCCTCCTTTGGAAACCGGGGTGAACACCTGTGAGTGAGAGTCTGTGCATTGTCCCTTTAAAAGGACACCTTAGTTTCTACCAGTCTTCTGTCTCACCTGATAAAAAGGAATACCTAGTGATTTTCACAAGCAGATGTTATGTGGGCTCTGCTTGCCATCACTGATGTTCTGGGCAGGCTGGGAGGTCCAGAGTGGGACTGAAACCCCTTGATCCTCATGGGGTACCCCTGCAGCTGAAATATCCCTCTGGATTCTCAGCCCCCACACGCGGGTACAGGGCCAGCCCATTTTGCATTTCCGTCCCTGCAGCTGGTTTTAGTTATATGGCTTCTTGGTTATCCTTAGTTATACAGCTTCTTAAGTTTAGCTAGTCCTCAGATGATTATACAGGTTGATTATTCTATAATTTAGTTGTAATTTTGATATGATCATGGGAGGAGGTGAGTGCATCTTCCACCTGCTCTGCCATCTTGTGGAAGGAATCTGTTGCTTCTCAATGTTTTGTAACCATTTTCAGTAATCGTAATTGGTAATGATAGTAATAGACTAGACTATTGTAAGTCAGGATAAAGCAGATGAGTGGTTATAGGATATTGTAATTCTAATTTTATCATCCCTTCTATCCTTGCAAACCAAGATTCTCATTGTGAAAAAGTGTACAGTTTCACCCTGACTGGTATAGCTCAGTGGGCTGGGTGTCATCCCACAGATCAGAAGGTTGCTGGCTCGATTCCCAGTCAGGGCACATGCCTGGGTTGTGGGCCTAGTCTCCAGTTGGGGGCTGCCGATATTTCTATCCCTGTCCTTTCCCCTCTAAATATAAATAAGTAATATCTTTTTTTAAAGGAGTATACAGATTCATATAAAAGAATTAGGCTTGGAGGCTGTGGCTCAATGGATTGAGTGCCGGCCTGCAAACTGAGAGGTGCCCAGTTGAATCCTAATCAGGGCACATGCCTGGGTTGCAGGCCAGGTCCCCAGTTGGGGGTACAAGGAGCAACCTACTGATGTTTCTCTCATTCATCCTTGTTTCTCTCCTTCTCTTTCTTTCTCCTCTCTCTAAAAAATAAACAAACTCTTCAAAAAGAAAGAATTAAATAAAAATTCTGTAGTGCTGAATCTGAATTGGAAACATTAATATGTATGTGTTCATGTATGTGTGTATATGTATATGTATATGTATATGTATATGTGTATGTATATGTGTATGTATATGTATATATGCATACTTTCTACTCACTGAAAAGTGCTAGAAGTAATGACCAACTTACTAGTGATGAGGCTTTGAAAATCTACTTTCCATTAAAGGAAATAAATGCTTCTTGGAGAAGTGGCTGATTTCAGATCTGGGATAGGAAATGTACCTGAGAGGCAAAGACCATCTTGACGTACCAGAGAGTAAAGATGCTATCAAAGAGTACTAGAATTTGTCAGAAGGACTTAGGAGTAAACTCTTGAGGGGGTTCCCACTGGCAAAGATTGGACAGCTTGAGCCTCAGTAAAGATAAAGATCACAATAAATTAAACTACATCAAATATGTTTAAATTCATGGGTTCAAAATGACTTTTTAAAAAATAAATTTATCACCTGAATTAATTCACTCACTTTAAACCTTTAAACTTGGGTAAATAAAAGGAAAAAAGCCAGGCATTTATTCTCCTCATCTATATAAACTATACCACTGGGTAAATAATAAATAAAGCAAAGTGTCTTCCTATGAACCTATTTCAATTAATTCATGAAAACAAAATTATAAAATTAAAACATCAACCACTTTGCAAACCCCAGTGAATTAATGGATCTAGGCATTGAGGAACAAAGTTTGCTAACATGAAATAATAAACAAAAATTAAATATTATATTCCTCTTCATGAAAGAATACAATGTCACATATAGTTTTATTTAGTATGATAGTAATTTATTTTCCTAGAAAGTAATTGTAACAATAAATAAAAATCTCTTTTTAAAAGATTTTATTTATTTATTTTAGAGGGGAAGGGAGGGAAAGAAACATTAGTATGTGGTTGTGTATCACATGACCCCTACTGGGGACCTGGCCCGCAACCTAGGCATGTGCCCTGACTGGGAATCAAACCAGCTAGCAGGCTGGCACTCAGTTCCCTGAGCCACAGCAGCCAGGGCAGAGTCTTTCATCAGCATCTTTCAGTATGAACAATGCATAGGTACTAATCTGATTTCAGAATTTTGTTATTTTAAACAACTTACAACAGAATCAGTTTCAGTTATGCATTTTGATACAATATGTTGCAGGAAGGAAATTAAACTTAAGACACAGAGGAGGTATGAAATGTACCAAAGAAATTGAACTTGAGTCTGGTCAAGTCTCTGGATCCAGCTGCCAATTTGCAGAAAACACAGGGCAGAAAAACAAGCTGAACAGCACTGTGATTAGTAAAATCCAGTCTTTGAGAAACTAGTCAAGTTGAATGACCAACTTCTTCAACAGATAAATTACAAGGACAAGAAAGGAATTGAGGGGCAATCTATAGATTTATAAAAGAGACATCAAAAGTTCAAGAGAAAAAGCAAGATTAAACAGCAGGATCTAGGAATGTACACTTGGTTCACTGAGTCAAAAGCAAACACAAGGAAAGAAAGTCAGGACAGAGAGAGGGGCAGGGCGTTTATCAGCTGGAGTGCTTGGGGTGGGGCTGAGGGGGTTCAAAGCAAAGTTCTATTTCTTGACCTGGGTAATTGTTAAAATTGCGTTCCTCTCTTTCTTTGCCTGGTTTTCTGAACCTGTGATTTTATTTTTTGAAAAAATAAATAAAAATGTTTCTTCCAGTTTTATATCCTACATAGGAATGAAATCATATGGTTCTTAATTTTTCCTGTCCGACTTATTTCGCTTAGTATGATATTCTCAAGGTCCGTCCAGGTTGTTGCACATGGCAGTGTTTCATCTCTTCTTATGGCTGTGTAGTGTTCCACTGTACGTGTGTACCACATCTTTATCCAGTCCTCTATTGAAGGACACTGGACATTTTCATGTCTTGGCCACCGTGAATAATGCTGCAGTAAACGTAGGGGTGCAAATACCTTCACAAATAAATATACAGATGATGTACACTTGAAACCTATATAATTTTATTAACCATGTCACCCCAATAAATTTAATGTACAAAGGTAAAAAATAAATTTCAGCACGTGTTCATTCAGTGAGTGAATGTAAGTAAGGTGCTGGTGTGAGTGCACAAACGAGAAGCCTAACAGACTCTGTGGCCTTCAGAACAGCTTTCGCTTCTCGAGCTTCAGTGCCCACATTTATGAAGTGAAGTGCTTAGATCAAATACTCGAGGCCATTCCAGTGCTGTCATTCGAACAGCTAACACTTTTAATAGCAGACATTCACTGATCACTTACTTCTGCTAAGTGCTTTGTGTATGCTGTAATAGAATCTTTTGGGGGAGGTTTTATATACACATGTATATATGTTTTATTGAATGAATTTAGTGGGGTGACATTGGTCAATAAAATTATGTAGGTTTCAGGAGTACAATTCTATAATGTATCATCTGTATATCGGATTGTGTGTTCACCACCCCAAGTAAGTCTCCTTCTATCAGTATTCATCCCCCTTTACCCTCTAGTGCCTCCTACCCCCTTTCCCTCTGATAACCACCACACTGTTGTCTGTGTCTGTATCTATGAGGGGCTGTTTTGCTAACTCCCTTTACCTTCTTCACCCAGCCCTCCTACTCCCTCCCCTCTGACAGCTGTCCTTACAACAGCCAAGATTTAGAGAATTTGTGTAACTTGCCCAAAGACCCTGAGCGAGGAAGTGGTTTGAATTTGGGGCCAGAGTTCCCCTCAGCTACCATGCTGTGCTGAAATGCCATTGTGCTGACCGTGATGGAGGTGGTTGTAACTGGGTCATTCTTCCTGGACGGCAAATTAAAAGTGAAATGATTAAGAGATGAATCAGATTCTAGACATTGACCTGGTGAGTGCAAATCTCCCCACTACTCAGCAATTGTGTGAATCTGGGCAAGTAATTTATCCTTGCTATGCCTCAGTTTTCTTGTCTATACACTGGAGATAACAATGGGACGTACCCCACAGGGATGCTGTAATGGTTGCACATATAAAGTCCCTGGCACATGGTAAGCATTAACAGTTTACTATTATCATCAAATAATTCATTCCTTTTAACTGGGCTTATATATAATTGCTGTTAAGTATGTCAAATTAGCCCACGGCTAAACTTTTAACTTTTAAAAACATCTAATAATTTTCATTTTTTACCCAGATTCAAAGACATTCACAAATTTTTGAAGTGCTAAGCATTGTATTAGACAGGGTGACTTTAACAGCAATAAGATAATTACTTTTGATTCCACTAGCTGTTTTTCTATGGAAAAAAAATTCAAGTAGGCACCCAATTGCGTAAATTGTCCTTTTGCCCTTCTGCTTAATTTTGAATCTTGTATTTCTGGTAATGCTACTTTGATGATGAGTATTAGCATAATTTACTTAGGCTTTGATCCATTTTGCCTTGTACCTAGATAAGACTTCAGATTGCCTGAGCAGTTTTTCAAAATTCCTAAATTTCCTATTCCATTCAGGTTCATGTTTGTTCTGCTTCTATTTTGTTCCCTCTCCTCTCTTTAGTTACATAAATGTACTGAGCTCTTTCTTGCCACAGGCCTTCCCAGGTGCTGCTCTTCTTCCTGAAACACTCTTCCCCTACCCTGCTTCCTTCCCATTGTTCCGCTCTCAGTTCACATGTCACGCCTTCAGAGATACCTTCCTTGAGCGCCCAGTTTAAGAAGGTTGTCCCCTTACCCCTCTCCATTAATCTGCATCATATGTTTATGTTTCTGGATGGCATGTAATCACAACATCAATATATATAAAATCTTTATATGCATAAAATGAAAGATAACATGTACTTACATGTATGCATTCTATATATCTGTGTATTTATAAATAAATCTACTGAAGTATTTTATATTTATATAAATATATGTATAAGTTAATACCTATAATAACGTATGCTTATGGCTACTTAAATATTCACTTACATAAGTGATATATTCATACTTATGCAATATATAACATGCATTTTATATAAATACAAAGTTAACTATGTATTTATACTGTATATATAAGTATAGTTCTCTTCTTCTGTATGTTTGATTGAACAGTTCCTTCCTCACTAACTGAGCCGCCCTACTTACCACTCTGTATTACTTTTGCTGCTATATTGTTCGTCTTCAATTTGAAGATTCAGTTAGTTATTTTTCTGTATCTTTAAATTCAATTGATTGGGGTGACACTGGCTCACAAATCCGTGCAGGTCTCAAGTGTACAACCCAACAAAACATCGTCTGCACACTGCACCGTGCACCCAGCGCCCCCAGCAAGGTCTCTCTCCACCCCACTCATCCCCCCTTGACCCATCTCCACCTACCCACCCCGCTTTCCCTCTGGCTATCACCAAACTGCTGTCTGTATCTCTCAGCTCTGTGTGTTCTTTTCCTTAATCTCTTCACTTTCTTTCATCCAGCCCCTCAAACCCCCTCTCCTCTGACAGCTGTCAGTCTGTTCCTATTTTGTTCAGGTCCCACACAGAATTGAGATCATATGGCATTTGTCTTTCTCTAACTGGCTTATTTCACTTAGCATAATAACCTCCATTCATGCTGTTGCAAAAGCTAAGATTCTTTTTTATGGCTGAGTAGTATTTCATTGTGTAAATGTACCGCAGCATTTTATCCACTCATCTACTGATGGGCACTTGGGCTGCTTCTAGATCTCAGCTACTGTAAATAATGCTGCAATGAACATGGGGGTGCATGTAATCTTTTGAATTAGTGTTTCAGGTTTCTTCGGATATATTTCCAGAAGGGACTTTATAAATGTCATCTCCAAAAATGTTTTTTTTGTCTTATATTTGAGGCTCTCTACAATAGAGAAAGCCATTAACCTTTATCTTTTCTCTTTCCTTCTCTAATTGCTTTAATCCCTTTTTGGTTTACTCTGATTAGCTCAAGATCTCTGATTTCTAGAACTGCAACGTAATGGATTTATGTTGTTTTGAGCAGTAAGTTTGTGGCAATTTGTTCTAGCAGCCATGGGAAACGAATACACACATCCTCTCTCAGGGCACATCTTCCCGGCCAGGGGTGAGACCTACTTCTGTGGGTGCCAGCCAGTTCTCCAAAATTCAGCAACCTGCCCTGGAAGATGGCCAGTCCTGCAGTCCTTTCGACCTCTGCTAAGGTTCCGTGGTGACATACACATAGAAGGTCTGCTTTTAGGCCTTTTGCCTAGTGTCTGCAATGGCTACTGACTTGCTGCAGGACACTTCTTACAAACAAGAGAGTATTCGTGAGTATCCTCGGGACTGGGTTCCCTCACCTTTTCCCTTCATTAGGGCTCTGAGAGGTGAAGGCAGGGTTAGGGGCCAGTCCAGACTGTCTCAGACCCAAAGCTTCTCCATGTTTTCTTCTGTACCATATTTTGAAGGTTGTGGCCTGTTCCTTGATTGGTTGCTGTTAACAAATCCCTTCCCCTTCTATTTTTAGTTAATTTCCAAAAAAAATTAAAATCAAGTTGAATTTAGATTTGTCCTCTGCAATTCTAAACACAAGTCTATAGAGTAATATATACATTTTTTGAGAAGAAAATATAATTTCTGACTAAATATGGAGTGTGGTCCTTTGATCTGCTTTCTTGTGGTGAGCTCAGGGGCAGGGGCTCTGCTCCATCCAGGGACAGGCCTACAGTTTGGAAACATCTTATTCAGAGGGAACATATTAGTATACTATGGTGGCTTACAAATTCAAACCACATGCCCCAGTTTATCATAAAACTAAATTTTAAAAATGTCTGTCTAAAAAACTCCTGTGTCATATTTCTTAATTGTTTCTGAACTTGACCTTCTAAAATTCCTGATTTCTTAAATGTATTCCTGGAAATCTCCAATAAATAGGCAAGGACTGATAGACACTATGGAGTCTAAAATGTAAAGCTTGTTTAGTTTTGTCTGTAAAATAAAGACAACTTTTTTCATTTTCACCAATAACTATTGATTTACATATTTTGAGTATGTCGGCTATCTCCTGCTATTGGCTTCTAGTGGGTAGAGGCCAGGGGTGCTGCTAACCATCTTTCAATACATAAGACAGCCCTACAGCAAAGAGTTATTTGGCCAAAATGTGAGTAGTACCAAGAAACTTTACAAACCACTTTTAACATGTTCAATCAGTCACAACACCTTATCCATACACTACAGAAATCTTTTTGCATTTCCTTTGCATTTTTACATTTCTTGAAATCATAAAGCATAATACACCAAAAATGCAGTGTATTTTCTTCTATCTTCAATATTAAAATGACTGCACAAAAATTCAGCAATTTTGATGTTTTTTTAAATGCATGCTCATATGACAGCTGTCACAATACTAACAAAATTGTTTCAAATGACGTCATAGACAAATAAGCACTACTAGAGCCATTGCAGGGAAAAATACTGAACGAACTTTTTGGCCAACCCAGTATCAGGTAGTGGCTGAGGCTTTTGGGGCCCCCACATTAGGACTCTGGTGTTTGAGGTCACATGGTTTTTACCTGTGACAGTTGGAGGGAATTTGTCAGTTGGCAAGTGTTTCTAGATGTGTAACTGTTTAAATCTGGAGAGGGCCAGCACAGCTTTAGTAAGTTTGTGTAGTGTGTGGTCCAGGTAGGCATAACTTTGGCCTAAACATTCAGTTTAGTTTCAGTCTGGTTGAAGCAGGGATCAAATTATTGGGAAATATGTCATAATCCTGGGAAAAGTCACCTCAAAATAGGCAAAACTTCAAGATCCAGTTGGTCCAGGCACTGGTTTACAGACCAATTTTAATTGCATTTACTTGGTTTATCAGCCAGGTTAGAAACCGTGACTTTATACCGTGAAGGTAGCGCAGTCAGCTCTCCTGGGGCTTCGGTGCACCGATACGTGAGTTTCTCCTCAGGTCCAGTTAGGGAGGGCCCTTCGTGTCTGAGCTGTTATGAGGGCCAGGAGAGGTAGTCCTTCTATCAATCTTCACTTCATGGATAATGGTTTTTGCCTATGTTTAAATAATCTTTCCCAACCCTAAAGTCATGAAGATATGAAGATACTATTCTGTTATTTCTGAAAGTGTTACTGATTTATCTTACATATTTAAATATGAAAATCACCTAGAATTGATTTTATGTGTAAAGTGAGAACTCTTTCTTGGCTCATATGAATATCCATTTGATCCAGCACCATTTATTTTCATTTGTTTCAGTACCATTTAGTTTTAAAAAGTGTCTTTTCCCCCCTGATTTGTTATAAACCAAATATGTCCAGCTGTGTATGGATAGGCTGTTCTCTTCTCATTGATCCATTTGTCTGTCATTGCACCAAGACCACAATATCTTAATTACGATAGTTTAAAAAAATGTCTCAATAACTGCTGGAATAAAAAAAATAAGGACATTATTTTTACATACAGTTTTAGCTTCACCCCAAAATTCTTGTAAGGCATATTTTTTTGTTTTGTTATTTCTAGTTTCCATTATGATTTTTTTAAGTTCACCCATTAGTTGTCTTGAGAGGTGTTTTAAATTTTGAAATGTAAGGAATTTTGTAAACATTTCTTGTGTTAATTACAGAAATTAATTACATTGTGACCAAAAAACATGATATTCATACGACCTTTTGGCGTGGACCAAATGTCTCAGTGAATGTTTTAGACAGGACCGAGTACCCTGAAAGGCTCACTGATACTTCTGCTTCACATGGCAGTCTGAGAGGTTGAGAGTTATGGGAGACTTGTGTTAAAAATCTCTCAGAATGGTGGTGAATGTGTCAATTTCTTGTGGTTTGTCAGTTTTTACTTGATACACTTTGAGACCTTATGAGTGCATATAATTTTAGAATTGTTATTTTCCTGGTGAAAAGAACCATTTCATTTATTGGTTATCTTCTTTTTCTCTAGCGATCTCTCTTTTTTTTTTTTTTTGCCTTAAAATGTATTTTGTGTGACACTGAATCAAATAAGAACCTGCTTCACAATTTTTATTTGCCATTTTTCAATTTATACAGTTGTTTTTATAGTCTTATATATTCAAGTGTCCTTTTTACATCTTAAAACATGTTATATTATTTGGTAATTTTGAGGTCTGAAGTCTTTTTGGTTCTAATTCTTCTCTGTATTATT
>VMDR010024341.1:0-15086 GCA_007922815.1 Macrotus californicus | reverse complement strand
AAAACAGTCTGATACTGGCATAAGAACAGACACATGTACCAATGGAACAGAATAGAGAGCCAGAAATAAACCCAAGTCTCTACAGTCAATTAATAAAATATTCAACAAAGGGGACAGAAGCATAAAATGGAGCAAAAATAGCCTCTTCAACAACTGGAGTTGGGAGATATGGGCAGCTACAGGCAAAAAAATGAAAGTTGATCACCAACTTACACCATACACAAAAATAAATTCTAGGTGGATAAAAGACTTAAATATAAGTCATGACACCATAAAAATCCTAGAGGAGAACATAGGAAGGAAAGTATCAGACATTCCATACAGCAATATTTTCACTGATATGTCCCCTAGAGCAAGGGTCATAAAGGAAAGAATAAACAAATAGGACCTCATCAAAATAAAAAGCTTCGGCATTGGTAAAGAAAACATCAGCAAAATGAAAAGAGAACAAAGTGTATGGGAAAACATATTTGCTAATGATACCTCGGAAAAGGGTTTGATCTTCAAAATATATAAAGAACTCACATAGCTCCACCCTAAGAACACAAGCAACCCAATTAAAAAAGGGGCAAAGGACTTGAACAGACACTTCTCTAAGTAGGAAATACAGAGGGCCCATAAATATATGAAAAGATGCTCAATATTGTTAACGATCAGAGAGATGCAAATTAAAACCACAATGAGATACTACTTCACACCAGTCAGAATGGCCATCATAAACAAAGCAACATACAACAAGTGTTGAAGAGGTTGTGGAGAAAAGGGAACCCTAGTACAGTGTTAGTTGGATTGTAGACTGGTGCAGCCACTGTGGAAAATAGTATGGAATTTCCTCAGAAAACTAAAAATGGAACTGCATTTTGACCCAAGAATTCCACTACTGGTATTATACCCTAAGAACCCTGAAACACCAATCCAAAAGAACCTATGCACCCCAATGATCATGGCAGCAGAATTTACAATAGCTAAGTACTGGAAGCAACCTAAGTGCCCATTAGTAAGTGAGTGGATCAAAAAACTATGGTACATTTACTCAATGGAATTTTACACAGCAGAAAAAATGATGGAGCTCCTCCCCTTTGTGACAGCATGGATGGAACTGGAGAGCATTATACTTAATGAAGTAAGCCAGGCTGTGAAAGACAAATACCATATGGTCTCACCTTTAACTGGAACGTAATCAATAAAGTGAACAAGCAAGCAAAATATAACCAAAGGAATTGAAATTGAGAACAGGCTGACAGTGACCAGAGGGGAGAGTGGTGGAGTAATGGGAAAAAGGGTGAAGGGTTTACAGGAACAAGTATAAAGGACACATGCACAATAACAAGGGGGGCTTGAAACAAGGGAAGGGGTTGGGGAGGGCTGGGATGGTGGGGAGGGGTGGTGGGAAAAGGCAGAAACTGTGCTTGAACAATAATAACAAAATAAAAAAAGAACTGGTACATATGTACAATGAAATATTACTTGGCTATAAAAAACTTATCATGTGATAAAAGAAAGGCAAAAAGTGAATATGAAATGTCTACAGTAAAGAAAAATTGTTATGAGAGGATGGGGGAAGAAGTTCAATAAGAGTAAAAAGTAAAGCCCATGTTGTGGGGGGGAGGGAAAGAGAAAATAATGAAGTATAATTCCTTACTCAACTCATCAGGGGCAGGGGGAATTTAAATGGAGTAAGACAGGGGAGAGTATTGTAGGTGATTTAAAGTATAAACAAATAGTGAACTAATAGGATTTCCTTTGGAGAAGTACAGCAATAACCATGGTATTTCACCCAACTTGTCACTACTTATAAAAGGTGGAAAAGAAATAAGACTCTATTAGAGGGAAAAAAGAATGTGAGCTGACTTAAGAACAAAGAGCACTTATGTGTGGTTAGATGGAAGAGAAATAGTGAGAGTAAGGGGTAGAACCGGAGTAGTGTGAGGGAACATAAAGTTTGCAACAACAGTACTAAAGTTCAGGAGGATGGTGAAATGGATTAAGACCAGGGAAAATTGTTGTGTGGGATTTGGAATAACAATAGTATAATAAGAAATATATAATCTGAATAAAAAGAATAAAAAGTAAAAGACCAAGAGTAGTGTGTTATTTGGAATATGAGTGAAGTGAAAGAAGGAAAATTAAAATGCAATATGAAAGGGAGAATAAAAAACAAAACAAACAACAAAAACCAAGAAAACAAGCTAAATAATAAATGGAAAGAAGGAAGAGAAATAAAAAACATGCAAGTTCTGATGAAGAGCAAAGTGAAATTTGTCTCAGCTGTTGGTGTTTGCCTTCTGGCTTCTTTCTGGATCTGTCTTTGGTTTTCTTTGAGCTCCAGGTCTTGCTGTCTTACTCTAGAAAAAAAAAATCCTGCTGATTTTAAGCTTGCCTAGCTAGTTTTGCTGATCTTCCTGGATCCTGCAGGCAGTGG
The DNA here is from genome assembly GCA_007922815.1 of Macrotus californicus. Lineage (NCBI taxonomy): Eukaryota > Metazoa > Chordata > Mammalia > Chiroptera > Phyllostomidae > Macrotus > Macrotus californicus. The sequence continues at coordinate 12,664 of VMDR010024341.1, read as the reverse complement.
GAGGCTGGGCTCTGTTTTTTCCTTTCCTGTGGTTCCTCCAGGATGGGAGCTGAGTCTGGGCTACAATAATCACAGGTTCCCAGTTTCCATCCCATGCCCTCTGAGCACTCTGTGGCTGCAGTTTCCGCTCTGTGCAGTTGCTCCGGGTCGATGCCGATAAGCCAGGTTTCTCCTGACGTGGGTCTTGGACTCCCCCACCTTGGGAGGGCAGGGAGCCACTAGGTTGCTGTCACTGACCTGGCTTTCCTCCAGTGTTCCCACAATAGCCATGGTCTCTGACACCAGTCCTGAGGACCTTCATTTTTGGCCTATAAAACCTCCTTACCACTCATTTTGAAGCATCCTGTGCACACTTCGGCTTCTAACCTTCATGTCAGCTGAGATTCTGTGACTGTTCACTTTGTTTTTCAGAAGATCAGCTAAGTGTCCCAGTTGGGTGCATGAGCAAGTGGGCTCAGCTCCCACCTACTTCACCGCCATATTCCATCTCCTAAAATCATGTTTGAAAGGGAAGAGATTTCAGACCATCAATGAGATTCAGGAAAATGCGACAGGGCAGTTGATGGAGACTGGGAGAACTGTGTGAGGTCCCAAGGTGCCTACTTTGAAGGGGACTAAGGTGCCATTGTCCTATTTACAATGTTTTCTTGTATCTTGTATCTTGTTCAATAAATGTCTCTATTTTTCATAGTACATTACTGGATACTTTCTGTATAGACCTCATACATGAAGTCTCAGTACTATTTTGCAAGTTTTCTAAAATTATGCCTAATTTGAATATATTTATTTATTTGAATTAATTTTTAATTATTTTAAAAATCACAACCTTTAAGGATAGTGTCAGTACTGTAGTTGAGTTCTTGGTACACCATAGGTGATCAATGAATAAACTGTATCAGTTACTACTAGTGCCTGCCTTTGTTGTCAGATGACATGCAAACATCACAGAAACATTACAGAGGAAACACCAAAGATGCACTTCCTTCATGGTTATTGCCATCAAAAATACCGAGCGAGCAGGGAGCAAAGGATACAGTACTGTGCAAGATCCTTGCCAGGTTAAGGTTGCAATTAAAATAGTTGGCATCAAATACAGCCAGAGTGAAAAGAGATGGGTGCTCATGGGGAGTCTCCTTGCAGGGGGTTTGCTTCGAGTTGTCTGGCCTGCTATCCTATTGGACAAATAGGTGGTGAGCCATACCTGGGGTAGGGATAGCCATCATCACAGCTGGGATAGTGTAGCCCTTGCTCTTAGCCACTGGTCCCTCACAGTCTACATCTTGAGGATTCATAGTCAGCAGTTTCTTATTGGCTCTTTCTTTTCTGACATAAGCAGTATATCATGTTTTGAATATCCATAGTCAACAGATTTCTGTTGGTCTTTTCTTTCTTAACATAAATGATTTATCATGTAATTCCCAGAACCTGATGAGATATTTGCTCTTGAGCAAGATGCTTTGCTTTTAAAAGCCCCATTGGGGACTCAGGGCCCTTAAACTAGGAGCAGAGTGCCTCAGTCTAGACTTGAGCTTCCCAATCTAGAAAGAACTCCATGGGCTGGAAGCCATTCAGCAGCCTCCCAAGCAGCTCAAGATTTTTTGAGACTACCCCTGGATACCAGGGGTTACCAGGTTTTGCAGTGTTTAGAAAGCACAGGCCTGGGGAAGTCCTCTATCCTTACATTCATTCAGTGCTATTATCCCAGACATAATGCAAAATGTGTGAGAAGCTCCAGGAGGAGAACTCAAGCCCAAGTCCTCAGTGGGGCTGACCTAGCCTTGCTTGAGTGGGCTCTGCACTATCGCCCACCAAGCCTTAGCCCCAGACCCACTGACTTTACTGTCCTCTACCCTCCCAGAATCACTTGACTTTCACTACACCATACTCTATCATTCCCAAACACAGTCACACAAAATCTCCTGATCTGGCAAAGTTCCACTTCTTCCAGGTGCCCTTCAAAGTTACCTTTCTCAGGCTAAGTGAGCCAGCCTTCTTTGGAGCTCCCTGTCCCATCTCAGCTCTCAGGATGGTAGACCAAGACTATTTTAAGGCCAACCTCCCCATAGATGATGGGTTCCTTAAGGTCAGAGCCCAAAGCTTGGTCCTCAGCTCTTGGCACAGACTGGGGGACAGGAAATGGTGCTGAAATGAATGAGGGAGCCAGTAGGTAAGGCAGGGGCTGAGGAAGTGTTGAGCCCTGCCCACTAAACAAGCCCAATTCAGGAGTTCTCTCCAGGGCCACCTTTCACTGTTTCATTCATAGGTGAGGAGCCAGGAGTGAAATGAGACAGATTTCTATGCATGGAATGATGAAAGTAGGGGCTCTTACTGTTGATTACAAAAATAGCCCCAATGTTTGGAGAACCCTTAGGGATGGATGACATCATACTGGCCTGTATGGAGTCTATTGGCTTTTTTTGGGGAAGTCACATTGTTATTAGCTATTTTGACTATACAGAGAAAAAGTTCCTTGTTGAAAGGCCAGCCTTCATTATCCCACCTGTTTGGGTCCCACTGGCAGGGAGTGAGCATCTAGTCCCCTGCCATACACCCCAGTCCTGGGGCCTCTGAGGGAAGTAGGGTGGCCTCTAACTTCCTAGGAGTCATACCATGGCCATTCTGGTAATGACAGGCTCCTCATCTGTCTATTCTTGGGGCAAAATGGAAGATACTCTCCTTGGGGTTCCTCTGAGCAGCCTGGCACTCACGTACCTTCCCATAAGGCATCTCCTAGTCACTCTGCACGTGGCTAGAAAGAAAGAGCAATCTCAGAGATCCTCACCAAATGTCAGTTCCACCTTCACTGAAAAGTCAATATTTCCACGATGGTGTCTCTGCTTTAAAAGAAACTTGGTTGTGACAGGGAATGTGAGGCTGTTCTATTTGCCTCCCTCGACAGAGGGCTTAAAAGGTGCACTGCTTTTGCCACTTGCAATAGACTTGGCCAGTTTGAACATATTTTCCCAGATAAATCAATCCCAAGTAGCCATCCCCTAGGTGAAAGGGAGGCAACAGATTAAGCAAACTTTGTGGGAAAGACAGGAAAAGAGCTTACTGCACCGGGACTCCCAGCAGCATGCACACACAGTGGGACCAGGGAGTTTGTCCCTGAGGTGAAGCCCTGGCCCCTAATGTGGCCAAGGGACATATCTGGCTCTGGATAATACTATCCTACCTTTCAGTGTGTCTGTCCTGCTCACCTCCCACATTTCTGGGCTGCCTTGTGTCACCAAGGATGAAGTAGGGGACAAGCTCCAGGAGAAAACATCTGGGGCATGACTCCTCCCCATTGGGGGCCTATAACTACCCAAAGGATAAAGTTACTTCATTTTACTGAGCCTCAGTTTCCTCATCTGTAAAATAGCAAAATAGCCCTGGCCGGTGTGGCTCATCTGGAGGGAGTGTCCTCCCATGGACTGAAGGGTAGTGGGATCAATGCCTAGGTTGCAGGTTTGGTCCCTGGTCAGAATGCATGTGAGGGACAACCAATCAATGTTTCTCTCTCATTTCAATCTCTCTCTCCCTTCCTCTCTCCCTCCCTTATCCTCTCTCTAAAATCAGTAAACATGTCCTTGGGTGAGGATAAAAAGGAGAAAGAAAAAAAACCAGTAAAATACAACCACAATCCTAAAGTCTGTAGTCTAGTTAATAGCATTGTACTAATTTGACTATCTGCTTTTGATAATGGCACCAAGGTTACATTCCCAAACTCAACCCTTGTGATGTCAGGCTGAGTGACCCTGGCAGCCATGCTGCCTCTTTGCCCGCTGTGAAATGGAGGTGCAGTTCATGATCAGACCAACCTGTAGGTGCCCTGAGAAGAATTGTTGCCCAGGGCCCTCCTTGCTCCTCAGTAGTCAGTGTTCTGGCATGGCAGACCTGAATGGCCCTCAGATATCAGCTAGTCCAATAGTCCCATTTTATAAAGACAGAAATTCAGGCTCAGAAAAGGATTGGCCTGAAGTACCCCAGCCAGAAAATTATTTCCTTTCATGTGTCTTTTAAAAAATTAAGTTTTTTTTTTTTATTTTGAGGTAATAGTAGATTCACATGCAGTTGTAAGAAATACTACAAAGAGAGATGCCATGTACTCTTCACCCCAGTGAGACATGTCTCATTCTGAAAGTGAGTCTGAGATGAAAGTGGAGTATGTTTATATGTTCGTATGGGGAGGATGGAATGAGAAAAATAGAAAAGGCTATTGTTAGTTCAAAGCCAGGTTTGATATGCTTTTTTCCAAATTGAAACTGCAAAAAGAATCTTTTCTTTCTCTTTTTATGGTATCCAACACTATTGAGAAACTGAGTTCTGAATAGCCCTCTTTGCCCATTTACCCATTTGGTTCCTCCCAGACCGTCTTCCATCTCTCATGTTACCCTCTGCTCATGCCCTCACTGCCCTTCATTTGAAAAATGGGAGGTCCCATAAATGGAAGCCACTGGACAGGTCAGCATCCACCCCACATCAGAGACCTGCCAGCTGCTCCTGAGCAGGCCTCTGTTTGTCCCACGGTACCAGAGGGTTTCACCTAGCTGAAACGCATGAGTTGTGGATCACCAGCTTTCCACAGAAGCATCACCTCTTTTCTGTATCCCTCCCTCACCCAAGTCCCTGCAGGCACCAGCTCTCAACTATCAGGCATCAATGGTCAAATCTCATCTTTACTTTCTCTCAAAAATTTAAATACCAGCAGTATTTGAGTTCATCTTGACAGACAACAGCACTTAAAAACATTTTTTGGCTTAAAAAAACTGTGATCCTCTTTTCTTTCTTTCTTTATTTTTTAAAAGAATTTATTTATTTTCAGAGAGAGGGGAAGGGAGAGGAAAAGAGAAGGAGAGAACCATTGATGTGAGAGAGGAAAATCAGTTGGTTGCCTCTTGTATGCACCCTGACCAGGACCAAACCCACAACCTGGGCATGTGCTCTGACTGGGAATCAAACCAATGACCTTTCGGTTTATGGGACAATGGTCCAGCCAGCTGAGACACCCCAGCCAGGGTTAAGGAGTATTTCTTACAAGCATAAAGGAGAAGGGTAGGATGCCTCAGACCTGGAAAGAGAAGGGCATTTTGGCCAAGGCAGGGTAGAAATATGGAGAGGATGACACTAGGAAATTTCAAGTAGGCCATGGGGAGTAGATTATATCATGAAACAGGAGGCTGGGCCCACTGACTTGACACAGATCACAGAGAGCTGTGTATTACAGCATCTAGGGTGTGGAGGCCATGGAAAGATTTGAGAGAGTGAGTAACATGGTCTAAGCTGTGTTGGAACAACATGGACAGTGGGAAATCAGGAAGACATTTGAATGGCTCATTCTGTCAGGCTTCTTGGGGAGAAGTCCTGAGAATTCATAGCCCTGCAAAATTCCCATGGAAGAGGAGCCAAGTGAAGCCTGCTTTTGTGGCTGCATTCTCAGCTCAGGAGGATGCTGGTGCAGCTGAGCAGCCATTGGCAGAGAAGCAATACCACTGAACTGCCAGTCTACCAGCCTCCCACACCTCCTGAACACTGAAGGAAGTACCCTGAAGCTCTTACTTCTACTGCAAGATTCCTCTTCTGCAATTCAGGGCCTGGCAAAGTCTTTGCAAACATAAAAGGGGATCACAGACATATGGCTTCTGCACTGAAGTTGGGCTACTACTTGGAGGTGAATTCAGTGCTCTCTGTTGCCCTATCTGCTGTGAAACCTTCAGAGAATCCTTCTCAGAAGAAGATAACTGTGGAGCCCTATTCTTCAGGGGCACAGGGATAGGGTAAAGACAGAGTGGGATCTCAGCAGATTGTGCCCCGGCACTGGAGACACAAAGGTGGACTGGCACCAGGCACCCAATGTCAGGTAATCAGGGGAGCAAGGAACAAGTTCAAGAACTGGGTCCCAGGTTCAGACTCTGCATCTCTTCCTGACTTGTCTCCCATCAGAAGCTCTCTGCTAGTGCTTAGCACTAAAACCTCTGCCTACTGGGTTCTGACTTCCTGAAGGGCATCCTGATGGTCTTACCTAAGGCTTCATGACTGAGAAGCCCATGTGACAAGATGCTAAGCCCTATATGCAAGTGACTTAGGGGGGTTTAAGAGTCTCAGCATGTGGCAGGCAGTAGATGGGTCTGAATATGTGGTGGGGAGGGCAGTGGCCAGGGAACCTAGCAGTGCTTTGTGCTCTAGAAGATACTGAAGATAAACCCCAAAGGTCTTCCATCTCACTCCTTTCCCTAAAAAGGCCAACTTTTTAAAGAAATGAGCACTCTTCTCAGGCATTCCTATTGAGCAGCTAAAGATAGGCACTTCTGGGGATTTGTCTTTCCCTGCACTTTCCTTTCTGGATGGAAGGTCTTTACAAGCCAGCATTGGCCTTCTGAAGCAAGCCAGAAAGATCTGGTATCCTCAAGAGGTTTGGCATGAATGCTGAGATGGTGCAAGCTTTTATTCTCTGGGAGCAACACATGATTATGAGCTGGAAGAACCAAGAGTCTTTATAGGTCACTGGGGAATGGGCCTTACACACACATCCAGAATGTTCTGGTTGGCACCAAGTTATTTTGTCAAATCATGCAGCCAAAAATACAGTCTTCCAACTTCTAATATGAGTATCACTTCATTCTGGCAACAAATATGATCATTTCAGAAGTATGAGAAATAACACATTTGTCCATCTGTTTTTTTTTTTTTTGCATATTTTGAAAGACACAGACAGATCTTGTCAGGGGGAAAGAGGCCTAAGGAACCTTGAGGCTGACCTCTACACTTTTGGGATGGGGAAGCTGAGTCCCAGAATAAATGAAAATACAGGCAGCATCATTTGAATTTGGATTGCACCTGATCATTTACAAAATCTCTCACCATCTCTTGAATTTTCAATTGCATTTGTGAGAGGCAGGATGTACAGTGGGTAAGAGTGGGTAATCAGGAGCCAGAGCCCTTGAGTTAGAAACTTACTCATTGTATGAGCTGTGACAGGTCTTTTAATCTCTGCTTCAGTTCCCTCTTCTGCAAAATGGGGATGATACTAGAATCTATCTCTTAGGATTGTTATAAATTCAATGAAATAATGCATATAAGGTGTTTAGAACCATGCTTGTCACACATTATGGACTATAAAAGTGTTGGCTCTTAATTTTTTATCTTATGTGGATTCACAACAGCCCACTGAAAGGGGAAGAACAAGATCATTGGCCCATTTAATAGGTCAGAAAATTGAGGCTTGGGGAGATACAATGATCTGCCTGGTTTTATAAAGCTAGTAATCCCACAGGTTTAAATTTTATGCCTGGGGATCTTTCCAACAGACTGATCACACCCTGTGAAGTCCCTTCCTGCTTGCTCATTCATCTCATTTAAAAATAAATTCAAGGAACTACTTTTATTTTATTTATTTTTTTTGTCCAAGTTTCAGTTAGAAAAACACTGTTTTATACATAGTTCTCTAAAGATCTGAGGTGGCTTATAATGAAAACACAGATTAAATAAGGCAATGGAACTAATCCTTTGACAGAGAAGTCATAAACTTTCAGAAAAAGAAGAGGGGTCATTTTACTGACCCCTAAAGGTGAGATCACTGAGACCAAAATACACTTGGCTCAGAGCTTCTTGGTAGTCAGACAACAGGAACAATGGGGTCAAATACTGACCAGTATTGTCTATAAGAAAGTTTCTAGATCAAGAAGTGACCAGATATGGCAGGGGGTGGGAAGGCAGTGCTGCATCATTGCTAATCCTGCCACATGGCTGGGTTGCACAGATGAGAAAAGGAAGCCCATGCATGCCCAAAGGCTCCATCCCAGAGATGCCATAGTCATAGATCCAGACCTGCCCTGGGGGAACCTGTGCCAGAGACCTCAGAGGCAACTGGGTCACACCAACTATCTTCAGCAGGAACATTTTTTTAGAATAGGCACGTAACAGTTCAGGTCCAGCAGGGCTGCAGAGGTCAAGGAGCTGAAAAGTGCTCTTTCAGGAGATGGCCAGGCCATAGCAGCACAGAAAAGGGGACAAAATAGACTTAGGTCAGAGAGTCAGGAGCCCTGTTCTGGTCTAGGCAGGCAGGTGTTCAGGGCTATGAGGCTTGACAGTTCTCTGGCCCTCCACATGCCTACTCTCTCAGTGGCCTGACTCCTGGATGGAGCCCAGACTTCATTTCATCTCTGTCAGGACTAGGGCACTGGGTATGAGAAAACACTGGAGAGTTATAAAAGTGAAGAAGCCCCAATGGTTTGGAAAATAGGAACTTGAGTACCCTTTGAAGAAAGTGTTCATCAAAACACACACATACTCTTATGGGTTAAATTGTATCCACCCCCACACCCATTGGTTGAAGTTCTGACCCCCATACTTCAGAATGTGACCTTATTTGGAAATGGGGTCACTGTGGATGGAATTAAATAAGTTAAGATGAGGTCATAGTGGAGTAGGTGGGTGCCAAATCCAATATGACTGGTATTCTTATCAGCAGGGGAAATTTGGACACAGACATACAGTCAGGGAGAAGATGGCCCTGTGAAGATGAAGGCAGAAGTAGGGGGGATGCTTCTACAAGAAGAAATGCCAAAGATTGGGAGCAAAAGACCATAAGCTAGGGGAGAGGTATAGAACAGATTTTCCCTCACAAAGCTCAGGAGGAACCAACCATGCTTATACCTTGATCTTGAACTTCTAGCCTCCAGAACTGGGAGAAAATACACTTCTGTTGTTTAAGCCACCCACTCTATGTTACTTTGTTACAGGAGCCCCAGCAAGCTTACACATTTGAGTGCATGCACACACACATATACACACCTCATACCCTACCTATAGTACAAATTCTCTTTTCCAGGCTTGCAACACAAAGGAGTCATATTCCTGGACAAGCAGGGCACATCAGAGTCTGTGTGAGTGTAAAACATTAGCTGGGTTTATTTTTTAAAGGCTTATTTATTTATTTATTTATTTATTTAATTATTTATTTATTTATAGACAGAGGGGAAGGGAGGGAGAAACAGAGGGAGAGAAACATCAATGTGTGGTTGCCTCTTGCACACACATACTGGGGACCTGACCTGTAACCCAGGCATGTGCCCTGACTAGGAATCGAACTGGAGACCCTTTGGTTTACAGGCCAGTACTCAATCCACTGAGCCATATCAGCCAGGGCCATTAGCTGAGTTGAAGTCAACCTCCCATTTATATTTTATGTTAATAGAGATGCATAATAGAAACAAACCCCTACCTTTCTATAAAATGCCCTATGGACTCAAAGGTACTTTCTCATTCACAATGTTGCTTAAGCCCTTATCAACACAGAGTGGTGGGTGCTACTATCCTGAGCTTGCAGATGAATAAAAGGACAACTCTGAAAGGTGGAACACAATGTGACTAGAAAGCCAGGGGCCAAATGCAATCTTCTGTCTGTCAGCCCAGAATGTGTATATTCTTGCACCCTGGTGTGCATGCAGAGGTAATGGGCACTTGCTGGGAGAAGAAAGGGCTTACATGGTTGAAGAAAATACCCACTTGACTTCTTAGCACCTCTCCTTTTGTGTCCTCCCATCCAGCATAATGACATTCTGTTTACTTCAGTTGTGATCATTTTTGCCACCTTGGCTCAGCATGACTGTATCCACTCTGTCCAATTGTCTCCCTAACTTAATCCTCAGAAAATCCTCTTTCTCACTGGGGTAACACTTGACAGGCATCAAAGCCTTTCCATGTTCTTTTATTCATTTTCAACTCACTGAGTTCTAAGGAGAGAGATGGGGCATGTGCTGTTTCTCCTCTCTGTTGAGGCAAAGTAAGGGGGTAATGATTTGCTCATCATTACTGAGGTAGTTGGGGCTCCAGTGCCAGGCTTCAAGTCCAGTGTTATTTTTATAATGATGAGTTTTGATTGTTAAACACATACGAATAATAGGGGACTCAAGAGTGGGAAAATTTTAGTTTAAGGTAAACAGTTATAAGCCTAATAAGAAATGCATATGTTAAAGCTATTGGTTCAGAAACTACACATAAAGCCCACCACTCCCTGGAGAGACAGCCAACCTCCTGGGGCACTGCTAGAGATTACAGCCTGGGAAACAAGTGGAGGCATCCGGGCCATTGTGTTCCAGGGAGAGACAGATGACCATCTGCTCCTGGGGACAGCTAACTGCCCAGGACGATAATGCTTCAGTTCTTTCACCTAATTTTCCCTGAATTTCAAAACCCCTCATGGCACCTTGTTCATTCCCTGTTATAGAAGGCTGGCTTGGAAAGAAAATGTAAGACAGTTTTGTTAGGATGCAAACCCTCCATCTTTTCAGATTACCGGCCATCTGATTAAAATGCCCATAAAGATTCAATCCCTGTCTCTGCTTATTGGGTTTGGCACATGACAGGCAACATAAACGCCAGTGTCTTTTCCGGTTTCACTATGAGCAAGGCACTGCCCTAGGTGCTTATTGGATACTCCCATTGACTTCTTCTGTTTTCCAGGGGAAGAGATAAAGATTGAGAGAAGGCAGATAACCTGCCCAAAGTCAGAAAGCAAGTAGGTGGTGAAGTCAAGATGCAGCTGCAGGTCTGGCTGACTCTGTAGCCTGACTTGATAATCACTCAATGCTGTCTGCTCTGAGTCACCTCCATTGATAAAGACTTGAATAAGTGGCCAAGGTGATAACTTGTTCTCAGCCCCCTGTAGATGCTTGTAAGGAATGGCCCCATATGTCTATCACACAGCTGGTAGACCAGTAGGCCATGCAGGAAGTCTCTTGGACCAGGGCCCAGCTTCTGAGGTCTACTTAGACAGTCTCATTCCCTCCCTATGATTCCTGAAATCTGAGGGTCAGCTCTCTTGGGGTCTGGTGAACAGTAACCTCCTAGGAATGCCCCAGTGATAACTTTCCTACTTCTCAGAACTGGCCTGTAGCCCAGATGGCATAAACCATTACCCAGTGCAGGTGACAGGAACCCTTGCAAGTGAGTCATCCTTGGAACTGGTCTGGGCTTCACATCAGAGGGTCCATGGAAGCAGTAGTCACTCTAGCCTAGGGACATCTCCCTCTGTGGAGGGGAGGGGCACTCAGTGGCCCCATCTGCTTGAGTTGGTAGCATAGCTCACCCATCTGTAATGCAAGAATTTAGCCCTAAAGGGTAATTTAGGAGAAAGAGGAAAATCTTCCTAGAGATGAAGAAATCATTTCCTCTAAGAATTGTAAGCTCTAGAGATTTGCAAGAGAACAGCATGGATGCTAAACTGACACACTGGGGAAGAAGGCAGGTACCTGGCTAAATAAAGAAATGTAAGTACATACACAGGGAACACATTCCTTCATTTCCTCAGGGAGGCACACATGTATATTAATGAGGATGTTGAATGCGAAGAAATCAGATAATGACATAACCATCACAGTAAACACCAAAGCCACACAGTTGGCTGCAATCATTTACTAATACTGTCTGCCCTGCTCTGCAACTCTCCAAAGCTTCAAAAAAGACAATGGTTTTGCTTGTAGCACTAGGATTTGATGCTCTATAAATAAAAGAAGCTCCTGGTTTCAGCCTTTGATACTGGTGACAAACCCTAGGAAAGAACTGCATGTACTGAAGGCACAAGAGCAAGGACATGGGCTGGGATTCATGTTATAGGCAAGGAGTTCTTTATTAAGATAAGGCAAGTTGGCTTACTAATCCCAAGAGGCACACATACCTTCAGATATGGTAGGAAATGTGTGGGGAGAGGGAATTTATAGAGGACAGATTCTTCATGTGATCCCCCCACACAAGCAGAAGGATTCTCAGTGCATGGAATGGGAAGGCGTGGATGTGAGTGGTTGCTCCCATCCAGGCCCATGGCTACACAATCCTGACTTGGGTCTTTGTGGATACCTCTTTTGGCTACCCATCTTAACTCACTTCCCAGGTTTGAAGAAGCTGAAAGCAGCAGCTACTTGCTCTCTTAGCTTTCTTTTGAATCTAGGACACAGTATATGACTGGGGTTTGGGCCATTAAATTCTGGGTCATTGTTAATTATCAAGAGAAGTGGATGGGCAAAAGACTTGACAGACACTTCTCCAAGGAGGACATACAGAGGGCCCAGAGACATATGAAAAGATGCTCAGCATCACTAGCCATCAGAGAGATGCAAATTAAAACAACCATGAGATACCACCTGACACCATTCAGAATGGCCATCATAAACAAATCAACAGACAAGTGTTGGAGAGGATGTGGAGAAAAGGGAAGCCTAGTGCACTGTTGGTGGGATTGTAGACTGGTGCAGCCACTGTGGAAAATAGTATGAAATTTCCTTAGAAAACTAAAAATGGAACTGCCTTTTGACCCAGCAATTCCACTGCTGGGACTATACCCTAAGAGCTCTGAAACACCAATCCAAAAGAACCTATGCACCCAATGTTCATAGCAGCACAATTTACAATAGCCAAGTGCTGGAAGCAACCTAAGTGCCCATCAGTCAATGAGTGGATCAAAAAACTGTGGTACACTTACACAATGGAATTCTACGCAGCAGAAAGAAAGAAGGAGATCCTACCCTTTGCAACAGCATGGATGGAACTAGAGAGCATTAGCTAAGTGAAATAAGCCAGACGGTGAGGGAGAAATACCACATGACCTCACCTTTAACTGGAACATAATCAACAAAAGAAATCAGCAAACAAAATACAACCAGAGACATTGAAATTAAGAACAATC